>MUZC01000646.1:25808-54289 GCA_002072015.1 Radix auricularia | reverse complement strand
TACCTTACAATGTTACATATTTTATAGATATCATAGATGTTACCTTACAATGTTACATATTTTATAGATATCATAGATGTTAACTTCCAATGTTGCATATTTTATAGATATCATAGATGCTACCTTACAATGTTGCATATTTTATAGATATCATAGATGCTACCTTAGAGCGTTGCATATTTTATAGATATCATAGATGCTACCTTACAATGTTACATATTTTATAGATATCATAGATGNAGTGTCACTATATTTGCATCCTTTAGGTCTTGGGGGATGTAGCCCTGTTCCCAGCAGAGGGACAGAATCTCGTGCAATGGTTGGAGTAAAGCTGTCTTGCCACTCTTTAGAACCTCTGGTGGTATTCCATCATTCCCAGGCGCTTTTCCACAAGCTAGACTGTCAATTGCTTTGCTCAGCTCTTCCTGTGTGGGCACGACATCAAGTTCTTCCATGAGTGGCATATCTGGGATGTCATCTAGAGCGGTGCTGGAGACTGTGGTAACTGTTGAATACAATTCCAGATAATGCTCAACCCACCGTTTTAGCTGTGCTGCCTGGTCTTGAATAATTTCTCCACTTTTGGACTTTAGGGGAGCAGCTTTTGACGTCAAGGGGCCCGTTGCCTTTTTGATGTTTTCGTACATGACTTTTGCATTGCCCATGTCTGCAGCTGATTGTATACTGGAACAGAGCTTAAGCCAGTAGGTATTGACACATTTACGTGCAACCTTTTGGGCAAGTGACTTAGCTGTTTTTAAGGCATGCAAATTGTCGGGTGTAGGCTTTTCCTTGTAAGCCATAAGAGCTTTCCTTTTTGCTTCAGTGACGGGTTTCATCTCGTCCCAATGTTCATCAAACCAGTCCGTGTTTTTGTGAGATTTTTTGCCAAAGGCTTGTATTGCGGATGTATAGATTGTGTCTCTCAGATGCGTCCATTTTGAGTCAATGGTGACACATTGGGACATCTTTGAGAGACTTTCCGTCACCTTGTCTTTGAACAGCTGCGCTATCGCAGGGTCTTTCATGCAGGAGGTATTGATGTGTGGACTTCCCCTTTTCTTTGTGTGGTACGAGTTTTTCCTCATTATTCGTACTTTGCTGGCGACAAGGGAATGATCCATGTCACAGTCGGCACTGTGATAGCTGCGCGTGAGTAGGACGCTAGCTAGTTGTGCACGCCTGGTGATAATGAGGTCCAGCTGGTGCCATTGGTGGGATCGAGGGTGTCTCCAAGATACTTGATGTATATCCTTGCACTTGAAGAAAGTGTTGGTCACACACAAGCCTCGTGAGCAGCACAATTCCAGAAGCCTTTGTCCATTTTCATTTAACTTTCCTCTTCCAAATAGTCCAAGGCAGGTGGGCCAGGCTTCGTGGTCGCTCCCCAGACTAGCATTGAAATCTCCTAGGAGATAGATTGCCTCGTCTTTATGGATGCTGGCTATTGCCTGGTCTAACGCTCCATAGAATTGGTCCTTCTCTTCCGGAGTTGAATAGAGTGTTGGGGCATACACACTAAGAATGTTTGCTGGGCCCGCAGTTGTTCTGAGTCTTAGAGTGAGGATCCTCTCCGTGCGTGATGACGGTGGTTCAATGGATGGTAGAAGAGTAATTTTAACAGCGAAACCCACACCATGCTGTCTAGGTTCGTCTTTCGGTCTGCCTTGCCAGAAGAAGGTGTAATTGGCCTCTTTGAGTGAACCGTTGTCTGGGAGCCTGGTCTCCTGAAGGCATGCTATGTCAATCTTTAGCCTTTTAAGTTCTCTATCGATTATTCCTCTCTTCCGTGTGTCGTTTATGGACTGCAGATAATCAGTGATGCCGGGACAAATAGTCCTCACGTTCCAGCTAGCGATTCGAAGAGCTGGGGTCTTCTTTTTCTTTTGTGTATTTAGATATCATAGATGTTACCTTACAATGTTACATATTTTATAGATATCATAGATGTTACCTTACAATGTTACATATTTTATAGACATCATAGATGTTACCTTACAATGTTACATATTTTATAGATATCATAGATGTTACCTTACAATGTTACATATTTTATAGATATCATAGATGTTACCTTACAATGTTACTATTTTATAGATATCATAGATGTTACCATACAATGTTACATATTTTATAGATATCATAGATGCTACCTTACAATGTTACATATTTTATAGATATCATAGATGTTACCTTACAATGTTACATATTTTATAGATATCATATATGTTACCTTACAATGTTACATATTTTATAGATATCATAGATGTTACCTTACAATGTTACATATTTTATAGACATCATAGATGCTACCTTACAATGTTACATATTTTATAGATATCATAGATGTTACATTACAATGATACAGATTTTATAGATATCATAGATGTTACCTTACAATGTTACATATTTTATAGATATTATAGATGCTACATTACAATGTTACATATTTTATAGATATCATAGATGCTACCTTACAATGTTACACATCCTATAGATATCATAGATACTACCTTACAATGTTACATATTTTATAGATATCATAGATGCTACCTTACAATGTTACACATCCTATAGATATCATAGATGCTACCTTACATTGTTACACATGCTATAGATATCATAGATGCTACCTTACAATGTTACACATCCTATATATATCATAGATGCTACCTTACAATGTTACACATCCTATAGATATCATAGATGCTACCTTACAATGTTAAACATCCTATAGATATCATAGATGCTACCTTACAATGTTACATATTTTATCGATATCATAGATGCTACCTTACAATGTTACATATTATATATATATCATAGATGCTACCTTACAATGTTACATATTTTATAGATATCATAGATGCTACCTTACAATGTTACACATCCTATTGATATCATAGATCCTACCTTACAATGTAACACATCCTATAGATATCTTAGATGTTACCTTACAATATTACATATTTTATAGATATCATAGATGCTACCTTACAATGTTACACATCCTATAGATATCATAGATGCTACCTTACAATGTTACACATCCTTTAGATATCATAGATGCTACCTTACAATGTTACACATGCTTTAGATATCATAGATGCTACCTTACAATGTTACACATCCTATAGATATCATAGATGATATCCTACAATGTTACACATCCTATTGATATCATAGATGCTACCTTACAATGTTACACATCCTATAGATATCATAGATGTTACCTTACAATGTTACATATTTTATAGATATCATAGATGTTACCTTACAATGTTACATATTTTATAGATATCATAGATGCTACCTTACAATGTTACACATCCTATAGATATAATAGATGTTACCTTACAATGTTACATATTTTATAGATATCATAGATGCTACCTTACAATGTTACACATCCTATAGATATGATAGTTTTTACCTCACAAGCTACAAGTAGTGTTGACGAGAGATAGACGCAATCACAAAAGCTCACACACACACACAGCTTTGTGAAAATAGAAAAGTGATTAAAAGTCGTTTCTAGATGTTTGTTTTCGAGTTGTCCATATATTAAAGATATGTTTTGAAAAGGGGTTATTAAAATCAATATGTGTTGTGCATTGAAAGCCTACTGAGCGATACGAAGCTAGGTCTATGAGTCAGCGTGTTGCATGAGCGATAAAACCACAACACAGCCTGAAGAAACGGTCATGGATATCACAGAGCTTCATATACTTTACTCTTGAAATAATACACTGGATACAATCGTAATATTTTTTGTGTACGTCGTTGAACGTGTACTTGTATAAGGGCTGCCATAAAATATCATTTAAAGAATTAAAATAACTTAAAATATTCTGTTTCCATAGATGAAATGATTTAGTATGAAATGGGTACAGACGGTTTGTTATTGCGAATCAATTTAATTTAAGTTAGAAATAGGATCGTGCCAAACATAAGTTACATACCCTTAAATATTTATTTGTATTTATCCATTCGTATATATTATTGACGATGATTCTAATGTATTTGTGAACATGTGCGTCTTTTTAAACATAATTTCACCTCTGTTTATTATAGTGCTTTATAAAACAACAAAGAATATGTACTAAAAAAACTATGATAAATCTATTAAATAGGTTGAGAACATTAGATATTTTGAAAGTTAATGTTTAAGGAATTTTGTACATGCATTGTATTTAGGTATATAGCTAATGGAATTAGATGACATGTTCAGCTTTAGGAACATTTTTGTCAAGGTGTCGCGCGTCATATTTTCTTGTCATTCGTTGTTCATTTTATGGGCCCCATCAGCAACTACTCTATAATCGAGACAATAATTTGACAGTCATATCATTTTTTAGTCTCCAGTATTTCTCTAGTTTTTGACAGGGTAAAAACTTTGAAACATTTCGACCTAGCCCTGTTTATTTTTTACAGTAATGAAATGTATTTTATACTGCCATTGTCGTTGACTGTTTTACATTGTACATTAGAAAGTATTGATTCCCTGTACAATCTTTCCGAGGCGTTACAAAGATTTTTTTGGTTGTGTTTTTTTTTTTTGTCTTTTTTCCAATCAATAAGTAGTCATGTTCCCTGGAGTGAACAGATACGACATAATAAGTTCCGATTTGCTAAACAGTGTATCGTAGGTTGCATATGAAACTATTATAATTAACTTTGCAGTTTCATCCTAAGAATGCTTTCTCTATAAAACAAAATAAATCAAACAGACCAATTAGACTTTACGTAGCTCTTTAACACAGTTGCTGACGAGTATTTAGCATTTATCGAATTCCGGTGAAAATCTCGTTGACATTGATGTACACATCTCAAAAGTTTGCCAAATAATTGCAAATCATCACATTCAGCAATTTATTTATTGACCAGAGATGTTTAAAATTTTGTGTTCTCGTCTTTTAGTGGCTAGAAAGTTGTTGTTATCTCATATTTAAGTTCATCATCTACGACCTTTCGTGACAAGCAGTATTAGTTATTCTTCAAATTGCTAAATCTACGACCATCTTCTAATGTTGCCTGATTTTTCTACTCACCTCAGTCAGGCAGGTTGTGCTGTTTCTTTTCACATTTTATAAAGCAAATTTTTCTAAGGAACGAAAATGAAAACGCTTGCATGAAATTTTCAACTTCATTTTTTTTTCATAATCAACTTAGGATCCTGAAACCATATGTTTTTTTCAAGAATAAATTTCGACCAACGCATAAAATATATGAAGTTAGAGATATGTGGGTCATCAATGAGAGGACTATATGTTCTCTATCAGGTCTACTAGTTAAATCAAGTCCTGCATAGATAGCTTTTAATAGCTTCTGAACATGTATCTTGGGAGTTTTGATTACAGTTACACAGGGAAGGGTCAGATTTTCTGAAAACCATTTCAAACTAATATCTGGATCAGAGAAAACCCACTATAGGCTATATACAAAGTGTTTAGATATTGTCATCCTTCTCAGTTGGTTGTAAATTTGCTAAGTCTTTGCTTAATTGAATAGTGCAGTTGACTCTGTGATTACTGTTATATATATTTGTTGTTGAAAGCCGAGTATATGCCCGATCATAACAGCAGCATTCTCATAATATTGTGTCCGACATTAGCCAGAGATTGGTTGTCAAAATATAGTCTTTCCATTAGCTATTTCTAGTTTTGTCGACATCTTTAAAATGAACATTGATATAACTAATAATTATGTCTTGACGTCACTTTTTGATGTTGACAACAATTGATATCTTCAAAACTTACGTCTGAGAAAGTTGTCTTCGATGATAATACTCACAAGTAGTACTAGTAGGCAGCTGTTTCATGTATGCAATAATCTCAGAGGGAGTAGTAAGGCTGTGGTCCTTCCTTCTGTATATCCGTTGCATCAGCAACCAGATATATTTTGTAATTTTTTTACAAACAAAATTGCTGAAATTAGGGCTGAGCTTGACACAGCAATGGTACCCCCACATAATGTATCTCCCTCTTTTGCTGTGAGTTCTAGCTTTGAAATGTTCCACCCTGTTACGGAAAACGAGGTCAAAGCTGTTATTCTAAAATCTAAACCAACGTCATGTTCTCTTGATCCAATCCCCACTCCATTATTTGTTGAGTCATTAAATCTTTTACTCCCAACAATAACACATATAGTAAATGAGAGTCTAACATCTGGTACTTTTCCAATGTTATGTAAATCTGCTGTAATAAAACCCTCTGCTGAAAAAGCAAGGGTTAGATCAAAATAATTTAAACAACTATCGACCAGTATCAAATATTTCATTTGTGTCTAAGTTCATTGAAAAAATTGTCTTAAAGCAACTTTTTTCTTATCTTAACGACAACACTCTTCTAAGTTCCAATCAGTCGGCCTACAGACCTTCTCATAGCACAGAGACCACCCTGTTAAAGGTAACAAATGATCTCCTACTCGCACTAGACAGTGGGAAAATCTCTATATTGGTCCTCTTAGATCTTAGTGCTCCTTTTGACACCGTCGACCATCAAACATTGCTAAAAACCCTGCAAAATTATTTTGGGATTTCTGGGTCAGTTCTGGCTTGGTTTCAATCATACATATCTAACAGATCACAAGTGGTATCAGTAGATGACTGTATCTATTACAGAGCTGACTTGGTTTATGGTGTGCCTCAAGGCTCCGTTTTGGGTCCGGTACTTTTCGTGCTGTATACAAGGCCACTACTTCTACTGCTCGAAAAGCATTCAGTTAAAAGCCAATCATTTGCAGATGATACTCAACTTTACACTCACACTGATCCGTCTGATATTGGCTTCACTGTCCAATTGATGCAGGAGTGCATTGGTGAGGTAAAGTCTTGGATGACTCTAAGCAAGCTCAAACTGAATGATAATAAGACAGAAGCACTGCTATTCTGTAACAATAAATCCCGCAGTACTTTGACTCTTCCGAATTCTATTCAGGTGGCTAGTTCTGATATACTGTTCACAACATCGACTAGGAATCTTGGCTACATTATTTCTGACAACATGTCTACCAACAACTTCATCAATCACATTTGTCGCTCTGCCTATACTGCCATTCGTCAGATCAGTTCAATCCGTCATTACTTAACAGATAGTGCAACAAAAACTCTAGTCTGTTCTCTTGTTCTAGCTCGTATGGATTACTGCAATTCTCTTCTGTCAGGTGCGCCAAAACAATGCATTGAAAAACTACAGAGAGTTCAAAATTCAGCTGCCAGATTAGTTCTAAAGGCAAAAAAACATGACCATGTTACTCCGCTACTTTACTCACTTCATTGGCTGCCCATACAAGCCCGAATTGATTACAAACTGGCCGTTCTGTGTCACAACTTCTTTTCTGACTCATGCCCTTCATATCTTACTGAACTTTTGTCAGTCTACTCACCAAGTCGTCAGCTACGCTCCTCTGCAGATACACGCATTCTCTGTGTTCCTAAGACAAGAACTAAAACATTTGGCGAAAGGTCATTCTCTTTTTGTGCAGCCAAACAATGGAATTCTCTTCCATTACACATCCGTAGCATTTCAACTGCTAAGTCATTCAAGACTGCACTTAAGACACATCTTTTTAAAATTTATTTTCAAAATTAATAAAACAACATTTCTTTAAATGATTAACGTAGCTGATGTATTGAGTATAGCGTATTGTCATTTATGTAGTTAATATGATATGAATGTTTCTTTTTATTGATATATGTATTGTTATTTCCATGTAAAGCGCTGTGAGCCTGGCTACTTGCTGGGATACAGCGCTATATAAATTATCATTTTATTATTATTATTATTAGTGTTATAATATAAATGAGCAAGAGACTCACGAAGTATATTTTTTTTTTACTCGAGATCACTCAATGATGTATTCTCTACAGTCGATGCGTGGATGTGTAGTGATGTCAGCATCGTCACTTTGTGTGACCACGTGACATGTCTGCTGTAGTTATTTTATAACTGGTTATCATCTTATTATTAGTTATAATGTAGCCTTGTGAAATTAATTTTGGTGCGACTTTACTTTGGTACCTTGGTACATGTTTCCCTTACCCCCCTGCTCAGTAATCTTCCGATTCCCTGCTCATGACCATGCGAAAAGAAAATATATCGTAGACGAATGGTCATTCTGTTTGGATTGTTGTTATTAGACTGAGGCACTTAGAATATGTAAATTTATAATAATTATAGACATATTTAGTAAATATATCTGCATGTAACACTTATATTTAAACTTCAAACGTTGAATTCTGATTATACTACATCAAGTGTGTTGTGGATTGAAATGAAAAAAAAATACGATAAAAAATATTCGCAGGTCTTATTAAATGAAATAATAATGAAAGAAATATTTTTCAATACACATCTGGGTTTTGTATAAAACATATAGATCTAACTCGTTTATGTTAATGAGTGATTTTAAAGACTCAATTTTGCCAATATTTTAGGTACCTGGAGAAGAATTGCCATGACTTCAAGGCAGACAGGTGCGTGTTAATTAAATTTGACATAGCCATTTACTCATCAACACCTCATCTTTTCTTATACTTAAATTTCCGAATATTCAATAAAACTATGTGACATAACATTTTAAGTATTGTCACGTTTTCGGTAATTTTTAAAAAATGGTATTAATTTCGCTTTACTGATTAATTTGTTTTAAAGTTCAAGGAAATTTTAAAAAAATTATCTTTTGTTTCGTGTAGGTTATTGGACAGATCATTCCTTGCATGAGCGATAAAAAAATTATGGCAAAACATATTTTGTTTTACCACAATTTAAACAAAACTCTTGTACATTCAATACTTTTACCCAAAAGCATTTTTTTTTTCTTTTTTGTTTTCCACCTTTAATTGTTTGCTTGAAGTACTTTTGCCGCTTTAAACGCGTTATCAATCTAAATATCTCTGAAAAGCTTCCTTGTGCAAAGTGCTAGCGAACAACAATAATAACCTCATCACAGCAGACAACATCGCTTCATTAAGTCTGAGTACATATGACAGGAGTGATGGGACGATAGTGACTATCTCCTGTTTGAGTCCTGACACACACACTCTAAGGGGAAGTTCACAAGTCAGTCATTTATTTAACAGTATTTTCAGTATTTTAATGGAGAGTGTGACACAGTTGATTTTTTAAATTAAAATAACAGGGATGATGAAAACAATAACATAAAATTAGAAGGAACAAATTCACCCCGCCAGAGTAATTAAGAGTTAAGGAATATAATATGATTCACTTTTAAATTAAACGTTATAAGGGGCCCGTCAATAAATTACGTCACGCACCTAAGGAAAGGACGGGTCAACATATTTGTGACGATGTTTTACGAGGGGGAGGGGGGAGTTTAAAAAATGTGACGTCACGTCAAAACTAGCTAATTTAAATCAAAGTTCAACTAACATTTTTTATTTCTTAATGTTTATTTTATGACGTTTTACATGGATTCACGCGTTTTACGATATGAGAGTTCAACCTTACGCTAAATACGTACTAAAATGACAATAAAGTGATTTGAAACATGCTCATTTCAAATTGAAAATAACAGTTTTAGGGGGGGGGGGCTGCCCACGCTTTGTGACGTCAAGTTGGAAAGGGCTCCAAGTTTTTGTGACAAAATATGACGAGGGGTTGGGTGGGGATAAAAATCGGCAAAATTGCGTGACGTAGTTTATGGATGACCCCGAGTACATTAACTAAAAAATATTTTCAAATATTTTCTTTTTTTTCAGGTTACCTGCAGAAATGGCACCTGGGTCCCAGAGCCACCAATATGTGAAAAGAAGACAGGTTGATATCAAACGATTGTTTCTTGCTGTTTTAAAGGAATATTCATTGGAATATCTCTTTATGAATGTATTACTTCTTAAGAAAAGAACGTTTTTATAATTACACTCAGACCTTGCTATGGAAAGAGAGGCGCGGCCTAAAGTCTTATGTAAACAAAGCCAACTTGAATTTGATAAAATTTGAGAAACCTCCTACTCACTTTACTCCCTCCACAGTGGGATGGGTGGAGAACGATTTTCTTTTTCTTTTTTAAGAGAGTCACAGCATTCAGCAAAGGGACGCGGAGTTACTGCCCTTCTTCCAGCCATTCCTTTTTCTTGTCTTGGTCATTGGTCTCAAACCAGACGTCTTACTTGCAAGAGTCGCTTAATCACTTGTGGAATGCATTAAGATGATAATTTGCGTGTATCTACGATCACGTGTTTTGAAATTTCCCCCCAAATAATAACCCAAACGTCAATTAATAACCGAATGCGACTAACGGGGGTTGAACGCTAAAAATCTTCGGGTTAAGGAGATCTAAAATAAATAAGTCGTACTGAATTTGGCCGGGGCCTAACATTTAATTCTATAAATGGAGGTTTTTAGACTCAGGGAAGTTCGACTTAGAGAGGTCAGACTGCAAAAACATTTAAAGGAAATATGCGTTTCAAGATTTTAATATTAAAAATGTGTATTTCGAACAGATGTTGAAACAATTGAATATAATGAATAAAGACTGCATCGTCGTTAAAAAAAATTAAAGTTGATTTTTAGAGAATGTTATATTTTTGTAAAATCTGTAGCTTAACAATATCGTAATAAAATTGATATTAAGTACGGCTGTCAATACTGTTGAAAAAATCTGCTCATGTAACCGTCCAAAATTTAAACGGGTACCCGGTTACCTGTTGGAAACACCATAAAATTTTCGCCGTCATACCCGTTATTAGCCGTAGGGGCTGTCCATAAATGACGTCACGCACCTAAAAAGGGGGGGGGGCGGAATTCGACCATTTGTGACGAAGTGTGACGAGGTTTAAAAATATTTTTTGAACTTGTATAACTAAATATCAGGCTACAAATTTGATACTAAATGACTTAAAGGAATATATTTGAAATCATCTGTCATAGAAATTATTTGGCTGAATTATTTAACTTCTAAGAATTTGATTTGTGTCTTCTGTCTACACATTAAGAATTTATTTTCTGGACAACTCCTCTCTTAATCTTAGTTTTTGTATTTTAGTCTGCTGTCCCGAGCTGGCAACAGATCAACAAAACCTCATCACACAAGACAACATCGCGTCATTGTACCCGAGCAGCTTTGAGAGAAAAGATGGAACGGTTGTTAACGTTAGATGCTACTCTCCAAACTACACGCTTAAAGGATCCACTCAGGTACAAAAGACTTTGTTAACGTTAGATGCTACTCTCCAAACTACACGCTTAAAGGGTCCACTCAGGTACAAAAGACTTGCATAATATCTCCCACAAAGACATAAGTAGTTCTAAAATTGTTTGTTATCATTATGTGATCGTTTGAATGATGGTATATGGAACTGATTTTTTAAAAGGGAATTTAAGGATTTTAAAGGGTTTTATCGTTTTTTATTTCTTTCTAAACGTTTTTACCGGTCATTAGTTTAGATAAATATAGAGAGTTATGAGTTTTTAAAAATATGTTATTTCTGCTTTTTTTAAAAACAAAAATCTATTTTTTATCTTATAGTTAACATGTACAAACGGGAAATGGCTACCGGAAGTTCCAGTCTGTATTAGCGATAACACCGTTGTCCCATACAGTGAGTGGTTCTCACATATTATTTTCACTATGTCTCTATTGTTTCACTGACAGTGTG
The DNA here is from genome assembly GCA_002072015.1 of Radix auricularia. Taxonomy (NCBI): domain Eukaryota; kingdom Metazoa; phylum Mollusca; class Gastropoda; family Lymnaeidae; genus Radix; species Radix auricularia. The sequence continues at coordinate 42,669 of MUZC01000646.1, read as the reverse complement.
TTCTTGCATCAGTCATTTATATGAGTTTGTGTTGGCGCTCTTTTAAAGAGTTATTCTAGCAGGGAAAATGCTTGAATATCCTTCGTTAATTGACGAAGGGGTCCTGAGATATTTTGTGACCATGAGCTAAAATTAACACTAACATACATACGATTCAGCTGTTTTCGTACACTGCAACGTTTTGAACAGACTGGCGACCCTAACTAACAGGCGCACGAATCATTCGTATACAGCAACTTTTTGAACAGACTGGCGACCCTAATTTACTCTATGGCGTAATAAATCTGACTGTACCAGTGATATATTACAAAACGTAGAACAGAGAAATAAAATTCATTTCCCATTTAAAGCTGTCCGGAAACATGAGTTTAACCGACCACTTGGGTAGCGTGGTTTACATGCGCCCTGGGAAAGGCGAACATTTCTTTTCTCAATCTTGTGGTATATATGAAGAGAGAGAGAGGGAGAGAGAGAGAGAGCAATCGCATCGTTTACGTTTAGACATCCATATTATTTTAATGAAATAGTGTATCCCTTAAATAAAATAGCATAAGTTTCTTAAAAGCATTTTTAAAACTTCGAGTACTAGAGGGGGATAAAACACGATATTAAGAAACAAAATTTAATTTCAATATATTTAATTTTGTGTGTATGTGTGTGTTTTTTTAATTAAAAAATATTTGACAGAAACAACTTAAAAAGGAGGAGGGGTGGTCAAATAAATGACATATACCGTATGAGTGAATGAAATATGTTTTACAATTTTCAAATTGTAACTTGAATATTGTTTTGAAATATTAAACTTCTTTCACTTAGATAAATTGTCGGATTCCTCTAGTGACTGGAGCAATGCCAACATAATCTACATCACGATTGCCTCCCTTTGTGCTGCCATTTGTGTGACGTGTATCGCTATCTTAATCTTCAAGTATGGATGCAGGAAGTCCAAGTAAGTACAATGCCGGTGGTTGCTATGACGACCACCATGTTAAGAGATTTGGTAAAAGGTGTTGATCATTACCAAATATTCCTCTTATATCAAACATTGAATATTTATATATTTAACACAACAACAAAAAAAAGAAATGAAATTTTGGATTTTTATTTTAAAACTCCAAATAGTGAAATTAAATGATCAAGATAGATTAAAAGTAGTTATTAAGAATTTTTCTTAGGAAAAAAATTGACAAATTATATTAACTTACGATATTTTCTAATTACAAGAAAAAAAATATATATATATATGTGAGTGTGTATGTGGTTGTGTGTGGTGTGCGTATGTGTGTTACTGTTATAATCTCTCTGTGTGTGAGTGTATATGTGCTTGTGTGTGTACTTTTGTGGATGGGTGTGTGGTTTTGTATGTGTTTGCGCAACGATAGAAACTTTGATAACTTTAATCTAGTTGTAGAGAAAAAAAATGGTAACTTTCAAAAGTGTTCGATCTAGTTTCCGTCTCACCCAATGTGTAATCAATAAGAAGGGTGGTGGTGGTGGAGGGGTTCTTGGCAGATGTGCGATTTACTCAACAGAAACAAACTTACAACAATAACATCAAAATGGTGATCAATGTTATTATCATAAATAAGCGAGTTCCTGGGATAGCCTAAAGATTTTCAATAAATTGGCTTTGGGTCCCCATATCAATAGCGTTTTTTACCCATGATACAACAGCTGGTCCATCTGGGCCCAACTGGTGAATCGATTGCTTAAAACGTGTCTGACCCAGATTAGCCCAACAACTATTCGTATAGTCACAGAATGGTTGTCTATACAACCCTTAAAGTAATAACAGACTGGTTGGCTATACAATCACTAGAGAAGTTACATAGACTGGTTGGCCATACAACCACTAGAGTAGTTACATAGACGGGTTGGCTATACAACAACTAGAGTAGTTAAATAGACTGGTTGGCCATACAACCACTAGAGTAGTTACATAGACGGGTTGGCTATACAACCACTAGAGTAGTTAAATAGACTGGTTGGCTCTTGTGGTTGTAATACACCAATTTACTTTTCTCCATTACTTGAGCACAGTAAGAACTATCAACGATGCTCAAATTAATTTACAGTATTGACATGACTCAACATGTACAATGCAAATTGCGCTCTTGGGACAATTATTTTTTCAAGGCATAATCAGAATATAACGCATGTCAATCTCGATTTTTGTCTAATGGAAGAGACAATGACTCACATTTGTCCAGCGATAAGTGTCAAATTTAAATAGTATGTAACACATGAAAACTATTCCAACAATAATTCTTACCATCCCTTCGACAACATATTGAAAATACATCAAAGATTTTTCAAGCTAGAAATTAAAAACTATTAGTTATAATAATTAATTGTGTACTATTTATTAATACTCATGAATAATTATAATTAATATTCAGATTACTGTCAGAAAAATTCATTCACTTATTTATCTTAAAGTTATTTGTGTTTCCTCATTTGAAAATGTCAAAAAAATTATCGTTTAACTTTCATTATTAATCTCCCTTTAAAGAGACAAAAGCACAGCCCTTGCTCCCCCGTCACACCACCCGTCGTCAACAGCGGGGACATTGGTCATCAGGTCAAAGTGGCTGGAGGAGAACAAGGCCTGGACGTACCTCAGTGTGGACAAGTTGTTGAGGGACATGGAGACGTCTCGGAGGGACAACCCTAATCATTCTTGGAGGGATTTCGCCTTTGTTTCCAACAGAAATCAACCTTTTGAGTAGCTATTGAAATATAAGATATCGCCTTTGTTTCAAATAGAAATCAACCTTTCAGGCAGCTATAGAAAAATAAGATTTCACATTTGTTTCCAACAGAAATCAACCTTTTGAGTAGCTATAGAAATATAAGATTTCGCCTTTGTTTCCAACAGAAATCAACCTTTTGAGTAGCTATTGAAATATAAGATATCGCCTTTGTTTCAAATAGAAATCAACCTTTCAGGCAGCTATAGAAAAATAAGATTTCACATTTGTTTCCAACAGAAATCAACCTTTTGAGTAGCTATAGATTTATAAGATATCGCCTTTGTTTCAAATAGAAATCCACGCTTTGAGTAGTAGTAAAAGAATAACGATACATTTCTTTTTTACAGCTAAAGCATTGGCTTAAAACAATCTCCCAGTAAATAACAGACACAGCTTCAAGAGAAAGACGGTGATTTGAAAATCAAATTATAAATGAGAATATGAAAATTGATTGGAGCTTTATTCCTTTAAAATGACTTAAATTAATAAGAAAGAAATATTTAATCAACATCACGCCAAACACTGCTTCAAATTTAAATGTAAGCAACAAAAGATTGTTTTGAATTTAAGGTATATTAACTGTTAAAAAATGGATATGTTTATAAATTTTGTAAAACAATTTTTTTTCAAAATAAAACAATGCATGAATTATACACATCACTTTTTAAAGTTAATATTTCATTACATTTTGACGTCCACTTTCAAATATGGCCGTTTCGAAATGAAATGTCATGTGACCTCAGATCTTAATGATAATGAATTCACTTAGAGTAAGTAAAAGTTAACAACAAACATAGTGATGCAGGGCAAGTTAAATCCTGTGTAATCTGTCATATTAAACTCAGTGTAATCTGACGTATTAAACTCAGTGTAATATGACGTATTAAACTCGGTGTAATCTGTCGTATTAAACTCAGTGTAATCTGTCATATTAAACTCAGTGTAATCTGTCGTATTAAACTCGGTGTAATCTGTCATATTAAACTCAGTGTAATCTGTCGTATTAAACTCAGTGTAATCTGCCGTATTAAACTCAGTGTAATCTGTCATATTAAACTCGGTGTAATCTGTCGTATTAAACTCGGTGTAATCTGTCATATTAAACTCGGTGTAATCTGTCATATTAAACTCGGTGTAATCTGTCATATTAAACTCGTAAACAAAATGAGGGGTAGGACTGCAATCAGGCTTATAAAAACATGTTTACGTCTTTTCCATATTAAACTCGGTGTAATCTGTCATATTAGACTCGGTGTAAAGTGTAATCTTTCATATTCAAGTCGATGTAATCTGTCATAATAAATTTGGTGTAATATGTCATGTCAAAGTCGCAGTTTTTATGAATGCCCGAAAGTGTGCTCGGCACATTAACAGTTGACATTGTCCTAATACAATACCGCAAAAGCTTTCCCTTCTTCCGGGAGCCTGAGATCGTAGGAGGCTTGGCTTTCCGACAATAAATACCGGTAATATCCAAATGAGTGCACCTGCTTAATGTGTGGTATGCTAACAGAACACCGGGGATAAATTGATCCCAGTCGTTGCCTGGTTATTTCGCTAAAATTCTCTTTAAGAGTTTTACTGTCCCGTCTCGTCGACGTGTTTGTTGGCGTAAGTCTGATGCCCTGCAATGATGAGTTTGTTGGCGTAAGTCTGATGCCCTGCAATGATGGGTTTATTGGTGTAAGTCTGATGCCCTGCAATGATGAGTTTGTTGGCGTAAGTCTGATGCCCTGCAATGATGGGTTTGTTGGTGTAAGTCTGATGCACTGCAATGATGAGTTTGTTGGTGTAAGTCTGATGCCCTGCAATGATGAGTTTGTTGGCGTAAGTCTGATGCCCTGCAATGATGAGTTTGTTGGTGTAAGTCTGATGCCCTGCAATGATGAGTTTGTTGGTGTAAGTCTGATGCCCTGCAATGATGAGTTTGTTGGTGTACGCCTCATGCCCTGCAATGATGAGTTTGAAACTAATTCATCAAATTGTAATTAATTATGCTCATAAACTCACATGAATGGTCACTAATTAGAACATCTATGCCGCCAACACGACGAATATCGGGTTACGGAAGATTAGAAACGGACTTTACACTTCGGCAGCACTTATATTTAGGCTATGTAGACATAAATTTTGAAAGGAGATGGTACTAAAAACTTATCCTTTCCTTTTTTAGTAGATTAGAGCAAAAGCGTGCTATTTTAAAAACAATACCTACCCATTTTTTAATATTTACAATTTTTTAATGTAATTGTTATGTTTCTTTCTCAACCGGTTGTAACAATTAGAATTTTTAATGTAAAATACACTTTTTAAAAATATATTTATTAATTCCTTTTTATTACATCAGAGACAATTGTTGAGTTAACAATACAAACATTGGCACAAGAAAAGCAAATAACCTGGCAGTCTACTTTGCAAATTAAATGAATTTTTTTTATTCATTTATTGTAAACGATCTTACAGAAGTCCCTGAATTTCAGCTCAATCGAGCAATGCAAAGTGCGTCAAAATGACGTTGCATGATTTGACGGTAACAGACAGCAAAACACAAACAAACACACACACACACACACACACACACACACACACACACACACACACACGCACACACGCACGCACGCACACGCACACGCACGCACACACACACACACACACACACATACATACATACATACATACATACATACACACAATAGCATGCTAAATTAAAGCGTGTAAAATTATTCACGCTGCAGGATTTAATGCAAACCGTACTACAGGTAAAGGTTCAATCAACATTGAGAATGTTAACCATGTTTCCAACACTTGTAGTCTTGCACTATTCTTTACTATATTACGCATATCAACATCTGTTTAAATGGACAATTAAATGATTTTTTTTTAATGAAGATATGTGAATGTCTGAATGTCTGAATGTCTGAATGTCTATGTTATGAGGGGAAATAACAACAAAATCTAAACATTCATTAATTATTGAATAAAATACTTTTATTCAAATTTATTCTGCAGAAATCCGTCTAATTAAACATTAAGACTTAATGAATAAACGCAGTCAATTTGTCATAATTGTTTGGAAAAACATTTATAGAATAATATAGTCTAATCCCCTATCACGCTAAAAAAATATTTAAATAAGTTAAGACCAGACCAAAATTTTTACAATGGAAATTCCCGTGCACATAGATTTATTTTAAAATACTAAATATAGTAATATTTAAAATTAGATTCTATATGCAAAAATGTAATTTACAAAATGATGAATTGTTCAAAATATAATTTTGAAAAAGGAAGCGTTTATTTTTAAAAATAATAAATTGCTATCATTCTTAAGATGCAATCAGAGAAATTATAAGGCATGGTTTAAATGGAAAAAAAAAATTAAGTATGTTTCTATAAACTAAAGAAATTAGAGTGAGACAAAATCGTTGAAAGCATTTAAAGGATTTCAATTGATTTTTAAAATCTTTTAGTTGCTTTCAGGTGAAAAATATTTTTAAAATATTTTTTGTTTTTAAATCATCTGTGAGTGCAGCATTTCAAGTGATAATTTTTAATTTTCCCCCAACCCTCACGTACAAATAGATAAGATAACAATGATTTCAGTTTTTGTCACCTGACATAAATTATTTGAATTTTTTAATTTCAATCAAGCTGGGAAAACTTTGATATTAACTGTATTATTATTTCAAGGCTCTTAATAAGAAATATTTTCTGTACATAATTACATCCTCTAATTAAAGAAACATTATTATTTGAAAGTGAACAAAGAGTCGGCAAGAGGCAAATCTTGGCTGTAGTGCCACTGATAACGATGATGAGAGTAAACTAAAACTTCGTGGCGGCGGGTGAGAGGGGGAGCACAGCGTTGAACCTTTTCTTAAAAGTTTGTAGTATATTTTGCATACTGTTTTCAGAGAACTATTTATAATTCGTGGTTATCGGTCACAAGGTTTATGCTGTGTGAAAACTGTTGTGTCAACTCATGTGTTGACACAGTTTACAAAGCGCTGTCAGGTTGAACAAGAAGTCCTATGGTTATTCAAGTGAGAAGGTTACAGTGAGACAAATGTTCACACAAAATACAACAAATTATGTTCATTAGCATTCAAGTATATCCCTCATCACAGCGGGTGACTTGAGGCTTACAGCCAAAGTTCCAGTTTCACGAAAAGAAGACAGTAACTGTCGCCAGAATCTGCTTGTTGCAGGAAGGGCAGTGGGTCAACAGCTTGGAGCAGTCAGAGCAGGCGTACAGCTCGCCACAGGGAAGGAAGAGGTCCTTTACCGTTGCCAGGTTACAGACTTTACACGTGACCTTCTCTCCCAGTTTCCGGTTCTCCATTTTCAACAAGCTTAAAGTCGTGCTACTTCCGGGCTCTTCCGTGACTGAGAACAAACACATCCACAATTTATATAAATGTATATTTAAATCATATTTTTATTTCTCTTTTACCTTAAAAGGAAATTCTCCAGGTTTTTCTTTATCTGCTTTAATGTTTTGGTAAATTTCAAGCTAATGTTAATCGTTAAGTGAATCATTGTTTGATTTTTTTTTTAAATTTAAAATTCACATGCCCATATAATGCATATGCATTTATATTTAAGCTTATATATTCGTTACTATTTTACAAACTAATAAATCACGTGATAAAATGATCTGCCCATATCTTGGGTTGTGTTGAAGGTTAAACTTAGGGATACGGTAACAGTTATTATTATTCGTAATAAATATTTTTAATTTGGCGTTTTTGTTATATCTGTGTGATAATTATAGTATGCTTTGCCTCGTATCAGGTTCAGGTTCCGATCATAATGTCATGTTCTGGTTATTACAATTGCAATGACATGAGTCTTGACATTTTCTGTACTTCTTTTAATGATTAATATATCTACCCAGACATAATCTAACACTCCATATGCTTGATCGATTGCATAGCCGATGTGTCAAAAGTGAATTTTAATATGGGACAAAGGTCAACACCGTCTTAATAATTATTCAAAGGCGGGATACTTTCTTTTACTTATGGAATACTATATTTTGGGAATTGTATTAATTTTTTGGAATAACGTACATGCCTTATTTAATACGAAGCATTAACTAAAAATAATAGTCTTTTATTTCGTCGAAATTCAATGTAGGTGTCAGGGCCAAGTGTGGGTGAAAAATGAAAACATTTCAGAACAAAACTCATATCCCAATGGGATGAATTCGGATAGTACATTTTAAAATAATTAATATTAAAAAAAAATACAAGCGCGCAGCTTAACATCATCTGAACGACGCAATTGTGTATAACCCTAACATCTAAAACAAAAAGACTTAGAGATGCTGATACATTGAGAAAGTACGAGCAATGGACATTTCTTAAAATTTTAATGATAAGGGTGACTACTTTCTTTACAGGATCTACTGCTGAAACTGAACAGATGTCATGAAGGCATGCCATATTATCTATGGCTGAAACTGAACAGATGTCATGAAGGCATGCCATATTATCTATGGCTGAAAATTAAACTGACTTCACTAGCAGGCAGACCATATTGTAGCATTTTATACTCTGTAATAAACAGTGGTTTAGGAATTTTTTTGTTGGTCATTTATCTTTTCTTATCTATTACATACGATCCTTAAAAATAGGGTACTGGTTCGAATCTTCTTGAAGGCAGGAATTGTTTTCCCGGGCCAAGAGTTCCATGAATCAACCGAGCTTAGATTGGGTACGTAAGACATGTTGGGGAAACAAAGGCCACTGGGGATATCGTTGTCCCGCATAGCCGTGCCCTGTGAATGCTGCGTGACTTGCCAGAATGTAGCACGCAATAAACTTCTATACAGACCAAACGTCTGTATAGATAAGACAGTGTGGGTGATATGATACAGAAAGTTTATTGGGAATATTTATAATACAGCCATTAATTTACCATCCACTGCAGGTGCCGCCAATCCCACTGTGTCGTGTCCACTGTGAAGTCTCAGACGGGCTTGGACCTGCAGGTATGGACAGCTGGGTCTGTGTTTTATGTGCTCCGTATACACGTCATCACCGGCTTTCCACGACCTCAAACCTAACCCGCACTGAAAACACCGGACACAGTCCGCATAGCCTGCAGATATTGAGTGTTTATGCAGTAATTAATATTTAACAATTTGACATGTCAAGCTATCAAATCAACAATCATAAAACTGTATGTATTTAATGGGTTTAATCCCGTGCGCTATAGTTATGAAGTCGTGAACACAATGCTGCGTGCATTAAAAGGGTCAGTATTTCCATCAATGACACAGCCCCTTAAAACTTTGAGAAAATATTTTAATGTCAACATCCTGTTACCAACCTGTTACTACGTAACTATTACAGAAATAGTGTGGCTATTTATAGCCATTCCACTAAACACAAGCAGCTGTCGCAACATTCTTTGACATCTGGACATTTGGCAAACAGGGAATTTATTTTGCTTACATATTCTTTGAATGTGTTTTTTTTAATAGTGACTAGTAAGTCTCTAGCACTAACAATAGCAAAGTGAGAACTGTAATGAAGGCTAAATCAAAATGTTCTCATTATTTTACAAAGAAATTCAGGTTGAAAGTGGAACTTTGCACTGACTGAGGAACACTGGGGTTCAACAAGTTTATTTGGTGCATATTGAGGTTTAAAGTTTAAAGATGACCATTGATTAGTAATACGATTACAGTGTTAGTGTATATTATATAGGATCGATACATTAGCTACATCTAGGGCTACACATTAAGATAATAAATCTATCTTTTCTTTTGCAGACGGATGAGTGTCACACAAGATGACAATGATATAAGTGTCATACAAGATGACAATAATATAAGTGTGTCACACAAGATGACAATAATTACCAGCGTAGAAAAATCCAGAGATTGCCAAAGTTTCAGGAGACAGGATCTCATATCTCCAGTTGGCGAAACTCTCTTTTCTCTTGTGGTAGGCAATGTATGCTGGGTAAGACGGATGGGTGAGCACCTTGAAAACAGGGGAGGTAACTTGCTCACGTCTTTGACCCTCTTCTTCGTCACTGTCACTGCCTGGGGACTGGCTGGTCGAGGAATCGGAAGGCTGACCAACAGTTTGACTCAGATTCAAACCTGACTCAAAATCACTGAGGCTGCAAACTGAAACATAGATCAAATTACTGAACTGAACTGTCCCTTAACCCGACGCTGGGTCGTTGGGGCACCATTTTGAGCTGCACACTATCTCATGCCATGTGTCACGGTCCTGAGCTGCCTTCTTGGAGTCACTAAATGACAGGTCATCCACTCTATAATATCGTCCACCCATCTCTTCCTTGGTATGCCTCTTTTTCTTATTCCTTGGACTGTGCCTTGCAATATCGTCTTTGAGAGACCTCCAGATCTTGTCACGTGTCCGTACTATAGTAATTTCCTCTTTCTAATTGAGGTGAGAAGGTCCTCGTAAGGGTCAATGACAGCACTTATTTTATCGCGTACCGCTTTGTTCGTGATGTGCGCCGTGTAGCATATTCATTGATACGAATATGTGTGTAATTATTTTTATGTGAATAACTGTGAGCCCAGTTGCTTGCTGGGGTACAGCGCTATACAAATTATAGATTTATTATTATCATTATTAGAAATGAACTATTCTTTGATTATATACCAGTTTTCATTGCCCAATTTGAAGTATATAGAGTGAACTAATGCCTCCAATTTATTATTGTTCATAAACACAATTGTTACCTTTAAGCACAGAGGCGCCGAGTTTGTGAATTTTATCCACACCGTTGTGCATCCATAGGTCCAGTAAGTACTGGTCATTAGGGTCCTGGTTCAATTTTCTAAAGGCAATAACAGGTGCTCCAGATGACCCTTCGCATGTGTCAGCAGCATACAAGAGAGCTTTCCTATGCATATACAGGTCTCCAGGTACTAGCAGAGCAAGACATGAAAACAAGGACATTAGACTGGTCACATGGCATTAATGACAGGTCAGAGGGCCTTAAAGACAAGTCAGAGGGCATTAGAGACAGGTCAAAGGGCATTAGGGACAGGTCAGAGGGCATTAGAGACAGGCCAGAGGGCATTAGAGACAGGTCAGAGGTCATTAGAGACAGGTCAGAGAGCATTAGAGACAGGTCATAGGGCATAAGAGACAGGGCAGAGGGCATAAGAAAAAGAAAAGTAATAATTATTAATGATAAAATTATTCCGACTTAAATGGCAGCTATACTAAGTAATAATAAGAAATACAGCTAATTTCAAATAAGAAAAGATAAATTATTTAAAATCATTTTAAAATCACTAAGATTGATTTAAAAACATTTTAAAATGCTAGATTGTTGGGTAATTTTTGTAACCTTGTATAAACATGATGATTAAACAAGTTAGAAACATTATCAAATACATCACAATTCCAAGTTGATACCTTACTTTTTTGTTTACAGGTATTTTTTTTTCAATCCTAATGGAATAAGCAAATTTGATAAGATTCCTAATTTACCCTCTCGTTGTGACGTCACCCTAATCAACTTGAACGAACCGTTTCCCTCAGCGGCTGTTTCCGGTGGTCTCAGGGTGAATTTCACCAAAACGGAGTCTCCGTAGGACAAGACTTGTTCACCGCCGTGTGGGTGGTGAATGATGAACAGTTTCTTAGTGAGGCATTGCTTGGTCCGTCTGGGCAGCTGGTCAGCGGTCTCCAACATCTGGCGTGTCGTCTCATCGAGCCGTTTGATCAGGTTGGTGTCTGCACATCTACACACCAAAATTATCTGGCTGTTGCCCGGATGCCTGTTGAAGAGCACAGACTCGCCTTTTAAACTGACGATGTTCCTTCCGTTCGGGGCGTCATAGAAAAAATCAACAGTTGCGTGAAGAGCTTCCTGTCTGTCGTAAACAAGATGGCGGTTGGTGTAGACGTAGACAAAACTGCTTTCGGATTTCTTCGAGATATTACATTTTGGGCTTCGCGGTGTTTCAAGACCATTGCCAGGCTGCGCGTTATCTTCGTGGAATGTATCATCAAAAACAAAACCAGTTCCGTACCGGCCGCCGACAGAAGTGGTCAAGTCGGTCAAGTCTCCATTGGGGCGTGCACGGCTGGTGCAGGTGACACGAATGCGGACAGTGAGGCACGCGATGAGTTTGATCAAAGTAAGGAAGGAATCGTTTCTCGTGGCTGAAGGAAGTTGGTCTGGTTTGATGGACCTCGTAGGGAAGTAGGCGTAGTGGCCGGGATTTTTGCTGCAGTTGGTTCTGTGCACTGAAAGGTGATGACTGCTGTCACTGTTGTCGCACTCGATCTCAAAGTTTTCATCGTCGTCTTTATGTAGATACAAGAAAATATGAGGAGAGATACGTTGTAAAATATTACAATTGTCGGATTTGAATATTGCGATTATTTTTAGAATAATTTGACTACATAAAAAACACGTTTAAGTGGAGCCTAAGTTTTGAAAAAGGAAATTAAATTTAAGTCTTTGAGAAGTTGCACAAAAGAGAATACACCGCCCTAAGCATTAACAGTTTCACTCCTTACAATAATACTTACAAAAATGAGAGTCTGGACTCTCGGGGGAATAATCGCACACGTTATCATTAGTTGTTGAGTCAGGACGCACAGGCACAGAAGTCGAGACTGGCGAGGCATAGTGAGCTGTCAATGAAAGCACGTTCCTTTTTTAAAAAATCACAATTATTCAAAAATATATGTATATATAATTGTATACATTATGTGTATTTATTGGAATTATAATTTTTTGATCACCAAATAAAATTTTAGAACCCGCAAACAATGAGAGGGATTTTTTGCACAGCAAATTCCAATGCCAAAATGTTTCTGAATACCCGAAGACTCGATAGAGGACGTGTTGCTACACCTGAATGTGGTTATTTAAGCGATCAAATGTTCTCTGTACTATACTATATTATGCTATACTATACCATACCATACAATACTATACGATACCAAACTATACTATACTATACTATACTATACTATACTAGAATATACTATACTATACTATACCATACTTTACTATACTATACTATACTATACTATACTATACTATACTATACTATACTACACTATACTATACTATACAATACTATACTATACTATACTAGACAGCATGGTGTGGGTTTCGCTGTTAAAAACACTCTTCTACCATCCATTGAACCACCGTCATCAGGCACGGAGAGGATCCTCACTCTAAGACTCAGAACAACTGCGGGCCCAGCAAACATTCTTAGTGTGTATGCCCCAACACTCTATTCAACTCCGGAAGAGAAGGACCAGTTCTATGGAGCGTTAGACCAGGCAATAGCCGGCATCCACAAAGACGAGGCAATCTATCTCCTAGGAGATTTCAATGCTAGAGTGGGGAGCGACCACGAAGCCTGGCCCGCCTGCCTTGGACTATTTGGAAGAGGAAAGTTAAATGAAAATGGACAAAGGCTTCTGGAATTGTGCTGCTCACGAGGCTTGTGTGTGACCAACACTTTCTTCAAGTGCAATGATATACATCAAGTATCTTGGAGACACCCTCGATCCCACCAATGGCACCAGCTGGACCTCATTATCACCAGGCGTGCACAACTAGCTAGCGTCCTACTCACTCGCAGCTATCACAGTGCCGACTGTGACACGGATCATTCCCTTGTCGCCAGCAAAGTACGAATAATGAGGAAAAACTCGTACCACACAAAGAAAAAGGGAAGTCCACGCATCAATACCTCCTGCATGAAAGACCCTGCGATAGCGCAGCTGTTCAAAGACAAGGTGAAGGAAAGTCTCTCAAAGATGTCCCCATGCGTCACCATTGACTCCAAATGGACGCAACTGAGAGACACAATCTATACATCCGCAATACAAGCCTTTGGCAAAAAATCTCACAAAAACACGGACTGGTTTGATGAACATTGGGACGAGATGAAACCCGTCACTGAAGCAAAAAGGAAAGCTCTTATGGCTTACAAGGAAAAGCCTACACCTGACAATTTGCATGCTTTAAAAACAGCTAAGTCACTTGCCCAAAAGGTTGCACGTAAATGTGTCAATACCTACTGGCTTAAGCTCTGTTCCAGTATACAATCAGCTGCAGACATGGGCAATGCAAAAGTCATGTACGAAAACATCAAAAAGGCAACGGGCCCCTTGACGTCAAAAGCTGCTCCCCTAAAGTCCAAAAATGGAGAAATTATTCAAGACCAGGCAGCACAGCTAAAACGGTGGGTTGAGCATTATCTGGAATTGTATTCAACAGTTACCACAGTCTCCAGCACCGCTCTAGATGACATCCCAGATATGCCACTCATGGAAGAACTTGATGTCGTGCCCACACAGGAAGAGCTGAGCAAAGCAATTGACAGTCTAGCTTGTGGAAAAGCGCCTGGGAATGATGGAATACCACCAGAGGTTCTAAAGAGTGGCAAGACAGCTTTACTCCAACCATTGCACGAGATTCTGTCCCTCTGCTGGGAACAGGGCTACATCCCCCAAGACCTAAAGGATGCAAATATAGTGACACTATATAAAAACAAAGGTGATAGGAGTGATTGCAATAATTATCGCGGCATTTCACTCCTTAGTATTGTAGGAAAGACCTTTGCCCGCGTTATACTAAAACGTTTACAAAGCCTAGCATCCCGCGTCTATCCAGAATCTCAGTGTGGTTTCCGGTCCGGTCGGTCTACCATAGACATGGTGTTCTCCATACGACAGCTCCAGGAAAAATGCAGAGAGCAGCAGATGCCACTATACATTGCATTTGTGGACCTTACAAAAGCCTTCGACTTAGTCAGTCGCAACGGGCTATTCCAAATACTGGCAAAAATTGGATGTCCCCCTCACCTACTTGCCATCATCAGACAGTTCCATGAAAATATGCTTGGCACAGTACAGTTCGATGGAGCTAAGTCAGAGGCCTTCCCTGTCAGCAGCGGAGTTAAACAAGGTTGTGTACTCGCACCAACACTCTTCGCAATATTCTTCTCTGTACTTCTTCGATACGCATTCAAGGATAGCAGTGAGGGAATCTGGTTACATACCAGAGCTGATGGAGGACTTTTCAACACTGCCCGCCTCCGAGCCAAGACCAAAACGACGGATGTCCTAATTCGAGAGCTACTATTTGCGGATGATGCGGCACTAACAGCACATACAGAATCTGGTTTGCAACAACTCGTGTCAAGCTTCTCCAATGCCTGCAAAGAATTTGGTCTGCAAATCAGCTTGAAAAAGACAAACATCATGGCCCAAGACACTCGACCTCCTCCTACCATAAATATCGATAATGAAAACTTGGAGGTTGTGGACAGCTTCACCTACTTGGGATCCAAGGTCTCCAATACACTGTCCATTGAAGAAGAAATAAACAGCAGAATTGGCAAGGCAGCCGCAACAATGGCTAAACTAAATAAGCGGGTCTGGCAAAACACCAAGCTAACGGAGAAAACCAAACTGTGCGTCTATCGAGCCTGTGTCATCAGTACACTACTATATGGGAGCGAGACATGGACCACTTATACATCACAAGAGCGTAAGCTTAACAGCTTCCATTTGAGATGCTTGCGCCGCATCCTTGGTATTAAATGGCAAGAAAAAGTGCCTAATAGTGAGGTACTAACGCGTGCCAATACCCAAAGCATGTTCTCAATTGTTAGTGAAAGACGCCTGAGGTGGCTAGGACATGTCAAAAGAATGAGCCCCGGCCGCATCCCGAAGGACCTCCTATATGGTGAACTTGCTTCAGGAAAGAGGAAAACAGGTCGCCCACGCTTGCGATTTAAAGATGTCTGTCAAAGGGACATGAAAGCAGCCAAAATACATACAAGTGACTGGGAGTGTAAGGCAGAAGACCGATCTACGTGGCGCACAGTTGTCAAAGAGGGCGTCATAGTAGCCGAGGAGCGAAGAATGGAGGAGGCTGCAGACAGAAGAGCTAGGAGAAAGGCCAAAATATTTGGAAGCACAGAACTCGTGTGTAAAAACTGTGGCAAAGACTGTCACTCAAGGATAGGACTGCACAGTCACTCGAGGAAATGCAACCCAACCCAACGGTGATGCACCATCGTCTCGCGAGACGAAGGATGCCGGAATTACTATACTATACTTTACTTTACTATACTATATTATACTATACAGACATTGTTATTTGGTAACTCATGGATTTTTATTTACGTTTAAAAGTCATTTAAAATTATTATTTTATCAATTCAATCCTTCAGGCTTCGATGGTCATACATCACATAACTGTAGCCCAAGAAAAGTTTTTGTGACTTCCCACTTTCCCAAAAACAATTTTAAAAAAAAATTTAAAAATAAAAAAATAATTGAAAGCTAAATCTTAGACTCACAATCTCTTGAGTCCAATGGCGATGAACTCTGTGAAAAGTCAAATGATCCCTCAACATTCAGGCTGTCAGCTGATGTAGAGTAAGTGAACTCAGCGCTGTTGTTAGATGTAGCGTTGAAAATGGAATTGATAGACTCGTGGCGATTGGCAACACCATCAGTTTCAATAGAGTCATGACGACTCATTGCAACCTCCCAATCTTGACCAACACCAGATTCCTCACAACCTTGGCCAACACCAGCACCCTCCCAATCTTGGCCCCCTCCGGCATTCAGAAATAGACACCCTCCTCTGTGACAGAACCCACTCTTAGGATCGACGTGTCCTTTCATTACGTCCACTCGAGCACCACAGCATTGGCAGCAGACGGTAGAGCTGTCACCAGTAGAGATGAAACCGGCGCCAGCCAGTTCGGAATAAAAGATTGGGATGTTCACATGGTCATTTAGACTCCTATAGGAAGCCAAACGGTTCAATTCAGCCGTCTTGCCGATAAGTGAACACTTTTGTAATGTGTTCATTGTTGCTTCTATCAAGGCTTCAATAAACAAAGCATTTTTTCCTCTTCTTTTTCTTTCTGGTACAAGCTGTGATCATTCTTTAGCGAAATTGTCGATATCTATTTGATTTTAAAATGGAGATTTGACAAAATATGTATGTTTTTACATAAATATGTTTGTATCTTGTGTGTTATAAAATATTACAATTGTCGGATTTGAATATTGCGATTATTTTTAGAATAATTTGACTACATAAAAAAC
>MUZC01000646.1:0-16484 GCA_002072015.1 Radix auricularia | reverse complement strand
ACTAAACGACAGGCCTCATCGAAGAGGTCCTCCCGACTGAGACTGAAGAGAGCCAAGTAGACAAAGGTACAGGCCACATTGAAGAGGTCCTCACGACTGAGACTGAAGAGAGCCAAGTAGACAAAGGTACAGGCCACATTGAAGAGGTCCTCACGACTGAGACTGAAGAGAGCCAAGTAGACAAAGGTACAGGCCACATTGAAGAGGTCCTCACGACTGAGACTGAAGAGAGCCAAGTAGACAAAGGTGCAGGCCACATTGAAGAGGTCCTCACGACTGAGACTGAAGAGAGCCAAGTAGACAATGGTGCAGGCCACATTGAAGAGGTCCTCACGTCTTTCACTAGGACTTAATAGCAAACGCCGTTTGACAAGTGCAAGCCAGCAAAGGGACGGAAACAATTAATAATAAATCTCTCAAGCGCCTAAGCATGACACAAACTTTCTTGTGTGGCTTTATTAGCATAATTAAGATAACAGGAAAGCTGCACAAATTTTGGATGAAAGCCACAGTTTTCCCATTCCCAAAGATGGACGAACTGGCGAACCGCCCGCCAACTGCCGAAATCATTGTCATGTTTTTTAAGGTAGCTGAACGGACCCGCGTTGACCAAGAGCATTTCGACGAAGATTTAGCGTAGGTAACGTAAGTGATACCGAAACATGGATTAAGGTATCAGTATTAGCCAATCAAAACATGACGACCTTGATTTGAGAAACTACACAGTGGCTGGTGTGATCGATTTTATGCAGACATAAAATAGAATAGTGCACAGAGATTATATTGTGTATTACGCTGTTCTTATCATTCGTACATGGCCTACAAAAGCTGCCCAAATTTAAGAATGTCTTGATTTGAGAAGCCCTGGGCCTCTGAAGTTCAGGCCAACAAGTAGTACAAATTAAGAACTTGAAGCAGTGGGATCTAGGAAAAATAGAAGGAGGTTAGGCTCAGACATTGGTGACTAGTTTTCAATACGGAAAAATTAGTCCACCTAGTTGCTAAACAAGCTAAAGCTTAGGGGCACCCCCGGAATTTTTTTTTCTTATTTGGTACTGAAATAGAATACCTGGATTTCAAACAAAAGAGTCCCAATATTTCAAATAGATTAGGGCCCCATCAAGTCTAAATCCGGCCCTGAGAATTGGCGTCTTATCTAACCTTATATATCACAGACGAGCTTTTTATATACAAGATTATTGCGCGCGCGCTAATCCAAGGTTTATGATTTGAAGCATGACATAGTAGTGCTTGACATTAGCGTAGAGTTAGGCATTAATTCTGTTCGTCGGAGTGTAGCTGGCCCGTGATTTATCACTTGATTTTAGTTAAAGATCTCTATCAACTTAAGGTGTCCACACCTTATTACCTATACCAGAAAAGTCGAACTTAAAATAAATGTGAAACAAACTACTGATTTTAATATGACCACGTGAATTATTTTTATTGGTTTATATGTGATACGTTATTTTTATTTGTTTATATATGATGCGTCATTTTTATTTGTTTATATATGATACGTTATTTTTATTTCAGAAAATGATTTTTTAAAAAAAATATTCGTTTAATTGCTACTTAATTTTAACTGTACCCTGACTCCGCATGTGAGTAAATATTGATTTTAGGCTGCACAAATAATCTAGGTTCTGAACTTTGTACAGACTTTTCAAAAATGTCTCTTATTGAATGTTATTTTTATAGGTCGCAAAGGGGTGGGGGCACACAAAAATTTTGAAGTAGAAGAGTGAAATTGACACACCCCCAAGCCTAGTTACCACCCCCCCACACACACATGGCATAAAAATAAAATATACTATTTTATCTTCATCCTTATAGTACAAGTTATACAGCTACACTTAAAGTGCGTGCTCGAATATGTTCGCGCAGCAATCTGGCAATGAAGATGCTTAGGACGAATAGCTAAATATAAAGCTTAGCCGAAAAGCTAAAAATAAATTTGACTAAGAAGTGAGATGCTGAAAATAGCTGTCTTTAAAACGTACCTCTAGTTCGTTTGACATGGGATTAATACCTTATTTTGTTTTCTTTTTCTCTGTAATTTAAGTTTTTTTTTTCTTTTCAGTTTACGGTTAGAAATTGTCGTGTAAATTATCAGTATGTAGAAATGAACGGTGATGTCAAATGGGCCGTGATTGGTTGTTTGGTTTTAGTTTTATTCTGTGACCCACATAACACATAACATCATAGAGGCAAAATGCTAACAGTAACACCTTTTATCATTTGTTACATACATATATAAATGTTGCGTGTGTTTGTGTGTTTGTGTGTGTGCGTAATATTTAAAGCTCAGTGTGTGTGTGTGTTTGCATGTTTTAGAGGTATGAGTTTAGAACAGGTCTCTATTCTAAATTATTTTTTCTCAAATCTACTGCACTGTCCCGGACAGGGAAAATCCGTTCCGACATGTTTGTTGATATGAAAATGTTGCTACATTACAAGGATAAAGAAACTTAACGATGCAATCTTAATGCTAAGTAAATGAAAACCGAAAGAAGCGCTAGATTATGAAATGAACACTGAACAGTTCTAATTAACACCAAATATTCTAGCTAACTAATACTAGTAGATCTAAGTACGTACAGTTTTGAGCTTGGTAAAGAACGCCCTCTAACTCTAACAGTGGCCTTTGAACATTTGCCAGATATAAAAGTAGGTCACCGTTTACAAAAAACATCTGCCCTTAAATTCTCTGGCTTGCAACTGTTAACGTGATCTGGGGTTTAGTTAAACTAATCTTCGTCATTTGTTTTTTTGACATGGGCCATTTTTTTTAATTTTTAGAAAAATTATAATTTTTTAATGGTATTTTTTATTTATGTGTTTGGAGTTGAGTGGAGAAAACATGGGATTTTACGTCAAAGTTGTATTTAAAAAACTGTGTAGATGTTATTGAGATAAATTTATGTGATTTTGATTCATATTTAGCACACACGCGTGTTGTTGATTTGAAAGATGAAATTTAATCGAGTACATGCTACCACAACTCAGGCTCTAACTCTAACTCCAACGGGTATGATCAATAAAGGGACACAACTCATACAATTATACATTCTTACGCGTTAGCATGGGTTATCTTACCTTTATTATATTTCCTTCCAAATAATTTCTTTTCACAGTGTATGTCAATTAAATATTGTCTTTATAGTAGGGCTAGGACTGATAAAAAGAATTGTTCGATTAATTTGGAACATTTTGATCTACTAATCGATTAATTTCATTAATTATATTTGTATAATGAATATACAGATGCCGTTAAGTCACGATTCATTATTTCGCGAAACCGTTTATGTCGCGGTAATTCCATGGCTCTCAAAGTGTGTGACGTAACACACCAAATTTGTTTTGCTCTGCAAGAAATAAGGACGAAAAATCTTTTTGTATACGTATGCCCGTCTAATTAAACACTAATGAAACGAGGGTCAAGTATGAAAACCTACCACTCGATACTATTCATCTTAATTTCTTTTTAAATTATTTATTATTTCAACAACGAAATTGTGTGAAAATATTGTTTTCCGATTATAGAAATAAAATAATCTAGTTTTTTTATATTGCTAATATTCATTATTAGACAGCAATGAATGGAAAAAAAATATGAAAAATTAGAAATATTGTAAATTTAAAATATTAATTCTTGAAAGACACGATCAAGTTACATTAAATAAAGGTTATAACATTAAAGATAATTTTAACAAAGTATAATCAGTTGATAGCAGTGGCGTAGCTAGGGGGGGCGGAGGGGGCGGTCCGCCCCGGGCGGCACTCATTCAAAGGGCGGCATTTGTGGGCATTTGAAAATTTAAGCCATTTTCTAAAACCGCCCCTTTTCTTTTGAAGGGGTAAAACCATGGTGAAAAAAATCTTAATTTTGAGTTTTAATTAATGGATTCGTGAAACTTTTGTTTTATTACATAGTGGTTGTTATAACTAAAGCAAAACCATTTAAAATTTTTAAATCGCTCAAAAAAGATAATGATTTGTTTGGAAAATTAAGTTGTATACGTCACAGATTGCGCTTTTGTAAGAAAACTGCATTAAAAAAACAACATATCACCGATGGTACTATTAATATCGCCACGACAGTTTTAGTGTGGAATTTCGACATTCGCAGAATGATGCGCTAACAAGTCCATTAAAATAAGGTATTCATTAAAAATGAACTTATTCATTTCTCCGTCAATAAACATAAATAATTCCTTAAAACAAACACTTAAAAATTTCAAGCGTCTTTAAAAAATGACATCTGAAGTAGCTAGTAAAACGAGATCAGATGCTGGAATTTTACTCAATTCAATGCAATCTTTTTAAATCCTTTATATTAACTTGTGGTGTCTGAGCCGTACGACCGACCGACCGTACGACCAACCGACCATACGACCAACCCGTTCGACCTTGCCGAAAAAACTTTGGATTGATTTTTAACCCACTTTCTCGTAAGCTTGTGAGCTAATATTTTGCAGACAGACTCATGCCAATGATCAAAATGATGTATCAAAATTTCAAATCGATCAAATGGACAGTAATTGAGTTATTGAATTTTTACATTATTTTATTTATTTCTTTATATCATGTTAATTAGTGTTGTTGTGCGTAATATGTTCAACAACTTTTCATGTCGCGCAATAAGGTGCGCATTAAATTGACAGTACTCTTTAAAAATATATTCACGATCGGTGCGCATTATATTAAACACGTTTTACGAGACATAACTAGACTTTTGTATTTTCGGATTGTTTTGCCCTCGGTATTATAATGAACATCCTTATAGTTATGTCTCGTATATAAAGGATTTATAATGAAAAACTTGTTATTTTACTTTTTTTAAAAAAAAGAAATTTCTATAATATCTCAATTAATAGGTACCTATCTTTTTTAAATTAATACAAACTATTCAAACCCATTTCATGGAACAAGGATATATGCTAATACAGAACGCTATTACAGAGTTTTGGAAACGGTAGTGGAATTCAGAGTTACAAGGAGAAAAATATGAGTGGGGAAAATTCAGAAGATGATGTTCTATTTTTAGAGCAAGAAGTAGAGCGATATTTTTTTTATCCTTAGATGTAATTATAAAAGAAAATAAAAGAACGCGGTGATAACTTACATGTCCTTGTAAGAAAATATTCGTGTAAAATACTGAATGAAAAATGTGAACATCAAATACATTTCTTTATTTACATTGAAAAATAATTGAGATTGAAAGAGACAGGATCCAGATTTTTATGACAGTACACAGAGCCGGTCTTAGCAATTGCGGGGCCCCATGCAGCTTAGTATGCGAAAAGAATTGTATGGGCCCCAGTTTGGGTAGGGATGAGGTATTAATAATACGTGTAAATTAAGATAGGTTGGCCATATGAAAGCGCGGGGCAACTGCGACCGCATAGGTTGCAGGAGCCCAAGACCAACCCTGGCTGTACCTACACTACAAGAAGAGGCATAATGTTGTTGTTTTTTTTAAAGGGGGGGGGGGGGAAATGCCCCCTTGATCTATTAAAATACATTCCACAGTAAATATTGCTATCAGTGTATCTAGTTGTAAAAAAAAAAGCTTCTTCAAACTGAAGTTGAAAAAAAAAAATTCGCTCCACAATATGTGATTTAAGGCTACAAAATTTTTGCAATAATGTTCATAGAACAAGATATTACAAATATTTTTTAAAAATAAATAATAATACACGATTTTTCTATTAAGAAAGTTAGGTAAGAAGTAAATGTATAATAATTTTTAAAAATATGTTAACACACCGATGAATACAATTTCTTTTTTTTTTTTTTAATTAAAAAAAAACTACATATTTATAAATAAAAAGTAAAAGCATATTAATTGTTAATGTTTTTGGGTGTAAATTTGGAATATTTTTTGACTCATTTGGGGGGTGGGGGGGGGAGACCTGTTACCCCTATAATTTTCTTGTGGGCTTCAAAACAATTATCTTGTATTTTTTTAATGTTTATTTATAGGTATATCAGCTTATGCGGCCTCTTTTATTACTGGTTACATAAATATGGCATGCAATGGTAAAAGTGTTCACCACCTTTTACAATGTACTTTGTTTCAATTACAATTATTTTTATGTTTATTAATTTATAGAATCATCATATGATTGACTTAAGGGGCCTTCCAATAATAACGTCACGTGATTTTGGCTGATTTTTCACCCCCTACCCCAAGGAGGCTTAATTACAAACCTCCTCGCCCTACCTCCCCCACATACAAGCTGTAGTTTCTGTTTGAAAATGAGCATGTTTAAAATAACTTTTTGTCATTTTAATATGTTTTTAGTTTAAGGCTTCACTCTAAGATCGTAACACGCGTGAAACCACCTAAAACGTCATTGAATTAAGTGTCGGTAATCTTATATTTAAGTGGAACTTTTATTTAAATTTTTATAAGAAACTGGCTAGCACGAGTTGGGGAGCGGACGCAAGACTACTAAGAGCTCTCTATCTTGGTAGCGTGAGAAGTGCTATTGATTACAGCCTCCCGGTCCAGGCCTTTGCGAGCCGCACGGCTCTAGAGGGCTTGGACCGAATACAGAACCAAGCTCTACGGTTCGTATGTGGGGCGTTACGTACCACACCCACCGCCGCGGTAGAAATAATGTCAAACGTAGAACCACTGGCGATTAGGCGAGAAAAGGCAATCATGACTACGGTGGAGCGATACCGTAGGTTGGAGCATGACGAACCCTGCTACCAACTGCAAGACCGTTGGGTTAAGAGGACAAGACTGAAGAGACCCTCCTTTATGGACGCGGTCCACGAACTTGAAGACTCAGTCCCCCTACCCAAGCTCAGGGAACGAATGAAACTGGTCCCTGCTCGAGGACCACATGAAAGCCTTGACCCGCCTGATATACGTCTGACACTGGCAAATACCGCGGTGACACGGGCCAGTCCCGTCGAGCTCCTGCGAGACGAGACTCTGCGCACAATCGAGGCCTATGGAGACAGCGTGGTAAAAGTCTTCACGGACGGCTCACGTCTAAGAGATGGCAAAAGTGGATACGGTGTACTAATTCAATACCCCCAACCAGGGCCGGACAGCGTAGAGCTGTCGGGGCCGTGTGGATCCACGAACAGTAGTCACGAAGCCGAACTGGACGCGATCCACAAGGGTTTGAAGGAAGTACGCCGTCGTCTAGCTAAGAGAAAGAATTTCCCGACTGTCGTGGTCTTCACCGACTCTCGGTTTTCGCTCGAAACCTTGAGTCGAAGCTCTCTGGAGGCCAAGATAGTAAGTGCCATTCTGGATACAGTAGGTGACATCCTAGCACGTGGCGGCAAGGTGGTTCTACAGTACATGGCTGGACACTGCGGCNTGAGGGCTGGAAGAATGGGAATACGGCCAGAAAGGTATACCAGAAACTGCCGCGACCGAGCAAAAGCGATGCCTGGTGGAAACTTGATCGTGGTAGTCAGTCCCTCATAACTAGAATGAGAACTGACCATTGTCCCATACGAAACTACCTATACAAGTTTGACACTAGAAGGGAACTGACCTGTAGGTTGTGTGGCTACCCGGAGGAAACGGTGACCCATGTGCTAGAGAGTTGCCCCGAGTTGGACGGGGCTTTATTTGGTGAAGTTGCAACACCTGCAGAGGACTACCTCTACGGCGATGCCCGAATGCTGAGGCTCGCCTGCGAAAAATTGAACCGGGTTTTAAGAGCCTAACGGCTCAACCCAACAGAGAATGAACATTCATTTAAATTTGCGCGTTTGTAATGACGTCAAATGTTTGGACCCCCCCCCCCCCAAAACCACCCGTGCGTGACGTCATTTATGGGCTGCCTTTAAAGGGGCGGCATATTGGAGACCGCCCCGGGCTGAAAAAGCTCTAGCTACGCCACTGGTTGATAGGATAAAGATATTTGACTGCATCTGAGGCTATGTGTTGTTTCATTGACAAAAATGCTTCTAAACTTAGTTTGAAAGTTTTGTATAAATATATTTCATTGACAAAAAGAAAAGTCTGATACTCGATCACCAAGTATTTCTTTGCACTCACACCAACATGAAGATGAGTAAATGTTGTGCCCGTCCAACAGGTCTTGTTCGGTGAGAAGGTCCTTTTATTTTTTGTATTGTCTCTCCAATCATTGTCAGTCATTTTAAATGATTTAATTAAATGCTGGCTACTTTCAGTCAACAAACTTTTAAACGATGAATGCCTTAATTTTTTAATTTTTTTTTTAAATTAAATAAAATGGTCACAATTATATTTTACATTTCCCCCTGTCAATGATTGTATAATAACATTCCCAAGTTTAATCATATAACGCAGCAATGGTAAATATTGAGTCATCAACACCACAGGGTGGTGGCTAATGATAACTTAGCATCATTTCCCTTACTTCCAATTCATCAAAATACAAGATACACAAGAGAATTCGGTGATCAAAGCAATGACGAAGTATATATGTGACCATGTCCACAGAAACAGGTCACTACCCCGTCTCCCCCCCATCCCCTTGCCTACCCCCATCCTGTCATACCACATCGCATCCCCTCACCTGGTCCAGTTTGGAGGCTAGAGAATTGAATGCGATAATGGCCGTTAGCCCTAACGCTGAAAAAAGCTCAGTTTCTAGTGCACGCTATTGCGGCCAGTGTCCGGCGCAGTCGTTGGGCAGTTGTCAAAGGGTGGCAGTTTAAGCGCAGCCAGACTGGACAAGAGGCCTGGGACACGCCCGCAGTAATTTAGTATGTCCAGGGGAAAATATGAATGAAACAAGTTTTTATGACTTGGGTCGTAGGATCATCTCCAATGTCACCCACATTCCCCCGGACACCAATATAAGGGGAGGACTGTAGGAGACAGAGTGTCCCCAGCACTTGGGTAGGAGAGTGTCCCCTGCGCTTGGCTAGAAAAGAGTCACCCAGTGACTGGTCAGGATAGAACATAGTGGTAGAGTAAGGTATAGGCTGTGTAGCACAACTGTACACTGTGGCTACATATAACAAAAGGAATCTTCCTCTTTCTTACGTCTTGTGTTTTATCTTTCCTTTACTGTAGTATTAATTTTCCATGTCTGATATACTGTAAACATACTTTTTATATTTATGAAAATTGCGTTGATAGGGGCCTTACCCGAAAAGTCTATTTTTGTAATAGTAAATTAGTAGCAATTTAATGTTCTTGTTTTCATTAAAAAATTCTTTTGTGTATCTTATATTTTATTTAAAAGCCTTATCGCAGTCCTACTCTAAATTGTATTACAAATTATATCCGAATTAAAAGCAAAACGCTTATAGCCGATTTCGTAAAATAAATCATACCCTATACAGGTTCCTCCCCCCCCCCCCCACAACCACTGTAGTTTTATTTGTAAAATAGAATTTTAAGTGTGAAGAAATATCTCTACATTAAAAAATAATCCACTACCGGCTAAGTAAAATCTCAAATTGCTTTAAAATAAACTCTCTCAAATCTTAAATATAAAACTCTCACATCCCATACCTGTAAAATAAACACTCCCATACCTGTAAAATAAACACTTCCATACCTGTAAAATAAACTCTTCCATACCTGTAAAATAAACTCTTCCATACCTGTAAAACAAACTCTTCCATACCTGTAAAATAAACTCTTCCATACCTGTAAAATAAACTCTTCCATACCTGTAAAATAAACTCTTCCATACCAGTAAAATAAACTCTTCCATACCAGTAAAATAAACTCTTCCATACATGTAAAATAAACTTCTCTACAATGACAATTTCTCATTAAATGATTTTAACTTCGATGCAGATGTAATGATGTTCTCAGAGGGTCCTAAAGACTTTAGTTTAGTGACTTCAGTTTATGGAATAAAATGGAATCAAACTGAACCTTCAACCACCAGATTTCGTAATGTAGTTGAAATTTAAAATTTTGATCTTTAGTTTCAAGGAAAGAAATCACTTCTATTTTAAAATATACAAGTCTGTCCAGAACGTTTCCTCTTGAAAGCAAGCGAACTTCCGTATGATAAAGTAGGAACTTGTAATTTCTGAGTCCATTGCTTGACAAAATTGCGCAAGGTGTCGTGACTTGATGAAGTTGACTACTTGAATAACCTGTGTCAGGATGGAATGCAAATCTTTAGGCAATGATTTAGAAACGAGACTCTCTCTATGAATCATGGTGAGCACTGGGGCGCAAGAAAGAATAAAAAAAAGAAAATGCTGTACGCAGAAGCCGTCCGAATCTAACGCCCTACACAATACGAAACACACCTGATTACTGATTTTGGTGTTGATTTATTTAACAAACATTTGGTTTTGCTTTATTTTTTTGAATTTTATAATAACTTCAGAGCTCAGAACCCTAACAATTTTAAATACTTTTACAAAATCTCGCTTCACACCTGGAAATCGCTCACGACACACTAATGTGTCACGACACACAGATTGAGAAACACTGTGTATACCATAACAGTTCAGAAGATGTTTTTTCTCCATTTTGGTTTAAAATATCAGAAAGGCAAAGGACAGGCCGCTCAATGTAGTGAGAAGGAAAGGTAGACAACCTAAAGAAGCTTTGTGCAATCTATCCAAAATGGTGACTCCAGAATATTGTCATGTAAATTGTAAAATTTAAAATAAAATTAAACTGTAAACATAGCGGTTCATACAATTCTTTCTTGTTCTTATCTTTATTGTACATGTACTATAATTCATCTTGTAGTCGTGGGAGTGGTATAGGATTAAAATACAATACAAGATGACGCATACACTGGCTACGACAATAATCTCAGAACTACTGACCTAATTGTTGTGTTTGTACGAACTTTGTGTGCAGTGTTGTGTGCTCCTAGATGGCAACGTTAACATAGATCCCCCGAATTTCTCTGTTGATAGGCTGTAATGTTATTAAAATTAAAAACACACATTTTACATTTTAGTTTTATTTCGGGTTCATTACATTTTATACACGGCTACTTGGGTTTTGTGTTGTAATTTGTAGAAGAAATGCATTATTGCATACATATTTATTAAATTTAGTCGGATTGAAATTTAACTTTCAAAAGCGAATCTTTTTTATATAGATAAATGTAACGTCTATTTTTGTAAATTTAGCACTTGTGTAGCGATTTAGATCTTGAAACTTTAGGAATTGAATCTTTTCAGTAATTCAGTTTTAAAACAACTTTATTTGGGGTAAGAAGAATCTTAAAACATTTAAATCAAACTAACATGTTTCAAAGGTTCAAAACTAAATTAGTAAACATTCACAATCCGATGACATTTAAAACGTTTGGCAATCTGTATAAATGGGAAATAACGCAGAGCTAAATAAACCAAATTTTATACTAAAGCTTTATTACTTTAATTTGTTCCCCACAAAGAGATTGTTAAAGGAAGAATTAAGCTATTTTAAATTGTCCCCGCTGAGTTACAATAATTGGAACAGAACACGTCTACGAGCTTTTTGTCAAATTATCTTTATATCAAGGAATTAGTTTAACCAGCCAGTCTAAATGGTTGATGGTAATATAATAATATGAAGGCTTAGAGTAATGTTCAGTTAGGAGCATCACTGCCGAAACCACATTAGATGTTCTTAAACATTTGTGAGCATTCAATCACAAATCTAATTTAGCAGATCTCTTTATACATCAAAGTCCACAGGAACAGCACATCCAATATAATAGGACAATGCAAAGGCGATTTAAAAAATAAGCTTTACCCGTCATAACATTGATGAAAAAACACATAAATGGTTTTACAGGACATTTCAAAAACCCCACCTAGTGCTAGTTTAGTTTAGGCCATACTAATCCCTCCAGACCATTATAATTAATTAAAAACTTGATAACACATATTAAAATTCTATAGGTGAATTATCTCCTAATTTCAATTCCTCTTGGGCCGGGTCACAAAAAGTTTTTTCCCTAAACGATTAATTCTCTATTACCCATTCCATTTTACTTCATTTTACCACTGTTGAAAAATATAGCTATCATGATCCAGAATTAAATAAATAGGCATTTTTAACTTTACACCTAACATCAATTAGGCCGGGGGGGGGGTGGCCTTAATGTCATTTTTCTAATGTAAGCTGTATAAATATTGTTATCCGATCGCCATGAAACTAGAGGAAATACAAATAGTTGAATATTTCCCTTAAAAGTTTATGACAAACAAAAATTTAAATACTACTTATTAGGGGCCGAGGCCAAAAATGTAATTGTTGTTACAATGAGTTGTATAAGAGTTATTTTAATCAGTGGCTACTGGGTAAATGAATAGATGTTGAGCAAACTTAATACATAAATATTTTATATCCAATATTAAAAATCTAAGGGGTATTAAACTCCTAGTGTCACCTCTTTAGGGGAAGACGGGCCAAAATCTTTTTTAACTGTAAAATTTTCATCACCTATTATTTTTTTTTTTAAATCTTGACGAAAATTGATACATATCTCAATCATTATACAGATTTAAATTTTTTAAAGCTTATGAACTTTACATCTTGCACCGGTTGGCCCGAGCTCTTTATGGTCATTTTATCACCAATTTTATTTTCCATGTCCTTATTATTTTTTTTTTTACAAACAAGATTATCCGTCATGATCATTAAGTTCACATGTATTTTTTTATTTTTATTTCTTGCACAGATTGTGCGCGGGGCCCTTTAATGTCGTTTATTATATAAGCTGTATAAATAATTATTTATTCAATATATGACGTAAAAGAGAGTTCTTGCATACACTTTGGCAAAGTTTTCGATTTATAATGGGTGAGCCATAATCAAACTTGATAATTAAGATTTTGATTACCTATAGTCTACTGAGAAAATTTAGGGCAAAATATTTGCAAAAATAAAATATAAAATACACAAACAAATTGTGCAATGTAAACAATAAGAGGAGATAATTAGCCTAAATAATTGTCGTAAAAATGTGTATCTACATGATGATTTATTATAGATCTACTTGCATTCATTCGTTGTGTTTGTTATACAATGCAAACATTTAAAAAAAACATATTTTTCAGAATAAGAATAAGTATTTACGAACATTAAAAGAAACGTTTTTCAAATATCTTATACGTTGTAAAATCATTATAAATGTGTTAGCCGTTTCGTCTCTTTCTTTAATGTAATGTCCGTGCCTAATTTGTTGAAGTCAATTATCATTTTCCGGACATTTTTGTTATTAAGCTGCACTGAAAATGCCGCGATATCGTTCATCAATACATGAAGGAAATCAACTTATTTCTTTAAAATCCCTGAATGTTGTCATAGTCGAGGAAACTTTCTATTTACATGACGAGTTGCTGACAAATTTGTAGATTCAATATTGTTATTAACAGCACATGAGTGGCACACTGCTAGTCTTTTTGGTTTCACACCGACATTGGTATGCGAAGAATTTACATACAAAATTGAATTAAATGTGTGAAAAGCAGTAGGTACTTCAAAATAAATCTCAACAGTTCATACGATTCATTTATTGTTTTTTAAATTGTTTTTGTTGTTGCTAATATTATTATTATTATTATTATTATTATTATTATTATTATTATTTTGGGGTTTTTTATTTCAATAAAAAATTCCATCCACACTATGCCAACCCTATACCATGTAATGATAGTCCTATAGCATACTACGATAGCCCTAGTCCCTGTAATGATAGTCATATAGCATACTACGATAGCCCTAGTCCCTGTAATGATAGTCCTATAGCATGCTACGATAGCCCTAGTCCCTGTAATGATAGCCCGGCATTGTTTATTGAAGAATTTCGTTACTATTGCCACGTTCACTTCCTTGACGAAATTTGTGCGGTCGTTTATTGGTGGATGTACGGTAGACGCATATGTTTCAATATCTTTTGGATACTTGACTTAATATCGAAGAAACAGAGCCCTTCAAAGTTGATATATACCAACATAGATATGAAATGCAACCTCAACAGATGAATTCTACACAGAATTCGATCAACTGATGAATAAATGAATTGACCTTT
Organism: Radix auricularia; assembly: GCA_002072015.1. Taxonomy (NCBI): domain Eukaryota; kingdom Metazoa; phylum Mollusca; class Gastropoda; family Lymnaeidae; genus Radix; species Radix auricularia. The sequence continues at coordinate 2,499 of MUZC01000646.1, read as the reverse complement.
GTCCAGTTTAAATCTTACTCATATATCTTCAAGTGTCGGATTTTAAATTGGATATATTATGTCCTTGATCATATGCTTTCATACAAGGGGACTTGTCATTTTATTTCCCTGAGTTTTAAGAATTGAAAGAAATAAAATTTGGCGTTTTACCAAAACTTAAAATTAAATTAGGTTGGAGGTTTACCGAATATTACCAAATGAGATCGAGTGTTACAGACGTCTGAACAAATAAGAACATTTTACAATCTTAGCATCATTTAAGCAGTATTTTAAAGTTAATTTTTAATTTCTTTGATCTTTTAGTTTATTAGTTTATGTCATGGTAACTTGAGATTACTCTTTTAAATCTTACATTTGAGCCTGGTCAACCTGTGCCATCTGCTGAGCTGTGCCACACAAAGATTGTCTTGGCGTAAGACTCGTCAGCCCCCTCCCTCTCAGGCCCCGGCTATTCTAGCGCCGGACATGAAGTCAACTGAAGCACCGCCTTTTTAGAGAGAATAAAATCCTGTATTTATTATTAAAGTTAAAGTTCATCCTTTTATTTTTTATAGCCTAATTTAATCAAAAGTATGTATTTATATAAAGCCCAAATGAAATTATATTCTCTATCTCTTTAATAGCTAAGTAATACTTTGACCAGTGGCGGACTTAGCTATAGGGCAGGGGTTGGCTTGCCCACAAGCCCCTGTTGGGTCTAAATGGTGCGCCCATTAGACGCCCTCGATTAACACCAAAAAAGGTGTCACTAGAGCAGAAAAAGATATGGCTAAACATGAAAACTCTAATCAACACTAAACTGCAACATAACAATATTGGCTTGCTTAATATCATATTTGAAAACATTAATATCTGGTTTGATCATTAAGGAGCGTAACCAAGTTGAAAAGAATAGAGAGGTATTGAAATAAATTATAGGTGTGACGTTGTTCTTAGCAAAAAAAGATTTGCCATTTAGAGGACACTGAGAAATTTTTGCTTTAGTTATGGTAGTTGTAGAAATGCTGGAAATTGACGTAAAATTTTATATTTATGCGCCAAAATTAATATGATTTAGATTAAGAGAGTCATCTATATTTAGAAAGGAAAAATGAACTTTATTTAAGCCACGATTTAATTCAATCGCTTGCATCTAAATTATCGGCAATAATTGATAATGTAGTTAATTCTTCACAATTCGTATCTTTTGTTATTGATTAAAAACCGTTGATATATCTAAAATTGATCAGATTTCAGTTTCTTTAAGTTCAGTTTTAATATCTGAACATGTTATGGAAAGAGTTATAGGCTTTTATATAGGCCTGAATTAACCATTATAAGCAAACATTGCATGCCTCTAAGGCACTTAGCATTTATTTTGGGGCACCACAAATTCTCAAGAAAAATGTGTATTTTTAGCGCATTTTCGAGAAGTCGAATGCGCTATTGCACCCGTTTTGTCCGTCCGTCCGTCATCACCCTTGATCTCAGCATCCATAAGTCCTAGACCCATGAGGTATATATGTTTTTTGTATGTCCTGACCTGCCATTTGTGCATCAACACTCAGTTACTCGATCCGTTAAAAAACCCCGTTAAAACTACCAAAAAATATTTCGAATCGAGAGGTAACACTAGCGCAGGGAACGGCCGCCATTGCCGGAAGTCGAATGCACAATCCTTCAGGCATTGAAGAGTGGTGCGAAAGCGTGCAAAAGAATTAGTTTTTTTTTAGTTGACGTCATTAGAATATGTGTAAAAGTTTAGAGAGTTTTACGTCATCATTTGTGGTGACTTGTAGTTAGATTAAAGAGAAAATAATTTTTTTTAAATGTAAAGAAATGACTTTTAAATTTAAAAAATGTCAGGTATATTCATTACACAAGAAAATTCATAAAAATATGTCTAAAATCTAAACACAATTACTGATAACTACATAATTCTGATATCTAACATAAGTACTGATACATAATACGAAAATGCGCTAACACGTCCTGAATTCCAATAGGGACCAGGCTTAACATGATTTTTTCTCAGTAGCCGTGCGTAATCGACATGACAATAACAGATTGCAAATGTAAAATCGAGTCGCACATTATTCTTAAGTCACATCCTAATATTATAAAAGCGTTGTAATGTTTATAAATTTAAAAGAAAACCAGTTACAGAAGGGCGACACCAGAAGAGAAGCAGAAAACATAGCAAAGTAATGTGCAATAAATAGAATTTTCTCTCATGCTTGTCTTTTGGGAAGAAGCGTTACATTTTCACAGCGTCAGTCAAGCTTTACAAAATGAGCACATGAAGTTGAATAAGTGTGCTGATTTGTATTCTTCACTAGAAGATCACTTGCCTGAATCTAGAAATGAATTCGAGAAGTTTGAAGAAACTGCAAAAGAAATAAAACCAGGCCAACTTTGACCCGTAATCGTAAAAGAAAGTATGAGATGAGAGGACAAGGACGGGTATATAATGATACAGAGATGGGTAGACAAGGACGGGTATATAATGATACAGAGATG
>MUZC01000645.1:1458373-1478098 GCA_002072015.1 Radix auricularia | reverse complement strand
AACTACAAGTCACCACAAATGATGACGTAAAACTCTCTAAACTTTTACACATATTCTAATGAAGTCAACTAAAAAAAAAACAACTAATTCTTTTGCCCCCTTTCGCACCACTCTCCAATGCTTGAAGGATTATGTATTCGACTTCCGGCAATGGCGGCCGTTCCCTGCGCTAGTGTTACCTCTCGATTCGAAATATTTTTTGGTAGTTTTAACGGGGTTTTTTAACGGATCGAGTAACTGAGTGTTGATGCACAAATGGCAGGTCAGGGCATACAAAAAACATTTATGTAAATAATTTTCTGTACAGAAGGAGCGTCTGTAACATATAAGATATAAGATATTTATACATCATGGGTCTAGGACTTATGGATGCTGTGATCAAGGGTGATGACGGACGGACAACATGAGTGCAAAAGTGATTTCGACATCTCGAAAATGCGCTAAAAATCCTATAATACTATTCTTAACCTTTTTTCACATTACATCTGTGTATATAATTGACCAGAAATTAGAACTGAGCCTCGCTCAGGTCGACTGATCATAGTTTTTGGTTTGAAAGTGAGGCAGTTGCTAGGGGCAAGGTAACAATAACCACAGTGCGAATGTCTCGAAAGCAACAATGCTTCGACGGTCTCCACCCCGGATGTTCAATCACTTTAATTTTTATTTTTTGTGCCTGCTCTCCCCAGCCCCCGTTCTTTGCAGTATCTGTCAGCGTTATGCTACGTATGCTACGCCGCGGGTCATATCAAGTATGAAATATTTCATGCGCTACACATAGGGAACTCAAACATACAAGAATATATGAATACATTTTAAATATAAAACTTAAATAATCGAATACGTCAGAGGACTGATTGATGATGAAAAATCTAACTAAATAACAATAGATAAGAGCCCATCCACGCATCTACACACGCAATGGGAATTAAAAAGAATTATTATCTTTAAAAAAAGGGAATGCATATCACTGTATAGCAAAATCAATAGTGCTATCACCTCACAAGATGAGGAACATGGGATCCAGCCCACATTAAAGACACAATAAAAATCCTGATAAATAACATTTTGCTAAATAAAAGTCCTCCACTGACCTGGGGAGTAGATTGGTGCAGCCAAGGTCTACCAACCCCCAAGAAGGCTCTGTTGGAAACATTAGAATCTCCTAAGACCACGAGGTTATGGAACACACAAAAAATATTTACTGTAATAACGTTTTCTTTGACTTTTGGGAAAGATACAAAAAATCAAAAGCAAGAAATGAAATTAGAAATTGAAAAATAAGAACATTCTTTTAATATTTTAAAACTTTCATAATCATTTACATTTATAAACATAGTCTCCGATTAAAACCTTTAATTTTAAAATTAGTTTTTGTTGTGAGTTTTGGTGAAGATTTTTTCCACATTTATAGAACGATTTATTATTTATTACATTATTCATTTCCAGGGTAGATGTCAATAACTGGCCCTACCAGGTGATCAGTGAGAGAAGTTACCTTGACATTGAACTCTGGACAGGTTATGACACAACAACCAAGAAGGGAGTTAACTTCACTGTTGATGTTATTCTTCGTGAGTATAGGGAAATAGTGTCAGGGGCGCGTGTCACATTGGGGTGTCATTTATAGTAAGGTGCCAGGTAAGGGGTGGCTGCAGGATCAAAGTTGTAGCAGGTTTCAATGGTAAAATTATTTTGGGATTTCTGGTTCAGATTTGGCTTGGTTTCAATCATACAATCATACTTATCTAACAGAAAACAGGTGCTATCAGTAGATGGCTGTATCTCTTACAGAACTGACTTGACTTATGGTGTGCCTTCTGTTTTGGGTCCGGTTTTTTCGTGCTGTATTCAAGGCCACTACTTCTACTGCTCGAAAAGTATTCAGATAAAAGCCAATCATTTACAGATTATACTCAACTTTAAACTCACACTGATCCATCTGATATTGAATTCACTTTATAATTGATGCAGGAGTGAAATGGAGAGATAAGGTCTTGGAAGTCTTTAAAGCAAGCTCAAACTGAATGATAATAAGACAGAAGCACTCCTACTCTTAAATGATAAATCATGCAGTACTTTGAATGTTACAAATATATTCAGGTGGCTAGTTCTGGTATACTGTTGATAACGTCGACTAGGAATCTTGGATACATTATTTCCAACAACATGTCTACCAACAACTTCATCAATCACATTTGTCACTCTACCTATACTGCCATTCGTCAGATCAGCTCAATCCGTCATTACTTAACAGATAGTGCAACAAAAACTCTAGTCTGTTCTCTTGTTCTAGCTCGTATTGATTACTGCCATTCTCTTCTGTCAGGTGCACCAAAACAATGCATTGAAATCTACAGAGAGTTTTAAAAAATTCAGCTGCCAGATTAGTTCTAAACCCCAATAAACCACGTCATGTCACTCCGCTACTTTACTCAATTCATTTGCTAGCCATACACGCATGAATTGACTTCAAACTGGCCGTTATGTGTCACACCTGCTTTTCTGGCTCATGCCCTTCCTGTCTTACTGAACTTTTGTCGGTCTACTCACCAAGTCGTCAGCTACGCTCTTCTGCAGTTACACGCATTCTCTGTGTTCCTAAAATATTTGGCGAAAGGTCATTTTCTTTTGTGCAGCCAAACCCATCCGTAGTATTTCAACTACCAAGCCCTTTCAAGACTGCACTTAAAACTCATCTTTTCAAAATGTATTTTCAAAATTAATGAAACAAAATTTCGCGTAATGATTAACGTAGCTGATGTACAACGTATTGTCTTTTATGTAGTTAGTATGTTATAAATGTTTACTTAATTAATATATGTGTTATTAACTCTATGTAAAGCGCCGTGATCCCGGCTCCTTAGTTGGATACAGCGATATATAAATTATCAATTTATTAGTGTAATTATTATTATGGAGATCAAGATGGAATACACCGCTGAAAATAGCAGCTCGTACCTCACTAATCTTTCTGTAGCAATACAAGTTCATAATGGTGTATCAAACGTTCATTTCTTAAATATAAAAAGGGTTAAGATAAATTGTTTCAACAATTCTTATGAACGGCCACGAGCATTTTTAAAATCGTATAAATGTAATGAAAGTATAAAGCAAAAATAATTGACACTTAACTTTTGCCCCGTTCTCGTGTATGATGCTGAGACTTTTGTTCTCTTGTAAGAAGTTTTTTTTTTTACATGGCTCAATATTTCAGCTGGAGATTTTTGTTACAACGCTACCTCTTATGGTGACGACTACATCGGACAGGCCTCAGTCAGTGAGACGTATGAAGCTTGTCTGCCTTGGGCACAGGCCGTCGATTGTGTGGACTTTCCTTCGTAAGAACACATTATTTTAGTTTTAAAGTCTTTGAATCAGCAAAAGAACGCTTTGAACAAAAAAATTTTAAAGCTAAGAGAGAAATATATATCTATATAGATATAAGACATATTTGTTGACTGTCTGCATGTCTGTCTATCTGTATGTTCCCTTATAACTCAAGATCCAGATAACCAATTAAAGTGAAATTTGATACACGTATACACAATTTTATGGGACAAATATTCTTTAAAAGGTTTCGTTCCATAAATTTACTCTCATGGACGCCGGGGACCCAAAAAACGTGTTTTTTTTCCTTATTTTAGCTATACAATAATTGAAAATCCTTAATTCTCCCATTTCCCGAGGAGACAGAAGCATGAAATTTTAGTAAATTGTTAAGTACACTTCCGCAATAATAAAAAGTGAAAATATATTTAAATAATATCTTTCTGAGGGCAGGGTGCAAAAATGTATTTTTTTTTTTTGTATTATGAACTTTTTAAAAACAGAGAATCACTAATTCTCTTATTTCGCGTGTAGGTAGAAGCATGAAACTTTGGCAAATTGTTAAGTACACACTCCCGATGATAATTTGCGACAAAAATTTTCGAAAATTCCTGCTCATGGAAGTCCAGGGGCCCTAATTTGATTTTTTCTAATATTAAAAACCATCTCATCACTAATTCTGCATTTTACGTGTAGGTAAAAATATGAAATCTTAGCAAGCTGTTGAGCACACTCCCCCGCCAAAAATTGCAAAAGTTTTTTTTAAATTCTCATCCATGGGGGGCCGGAAGTGGGCAAAAAGTTTTTTTTATAAAAATGAGCAATATTAACAATCTCCGGACATCAAAATAACGTGAAATTTAGTACATGTACACAACATTACACGGGGAAGGTTCTTAAATAGGTATCGTTCCATAAATTCATACTTATGGGCGTAGGGGGTGCAAAAACATATTTTTTCAAATTTTTATGGGCTATTTAAAAATTGAAAGTCACTAATTGTCCTATTTCGCGAGTAGGCAGAGCATGAAAGTTAAGAAAAATATTGAGTACATTTCGTAATTGTAACTGGCAAAAACATATTTAAATTTTATTTTTCTGGGCGCTGGGGGCAAACATGTTGTTTTCTCCTGAAATGAGCTCTATAAAATCTATAAGTATATGAAAGATATAAAAACGGAAAATCACTAATTTTTCTATTTCCTATCTAGTTAGAAGCCTGAAACTTTGGCAAGTTGTTAAGTTCACTCTCCAATTGATAATTATTTATTTCTGAAATAGAATTTTAAAATTTCCACTCATTGGGGGCCAGGGACCCCAATGTAATTTTTTTATCTTAAAAAGTAACTCATCACTAATTGTGCAATTTTCTGTGTAGGTAAAAACATTAAAGTTTGTCAAGTTGTTGAGAACATTCTTTCGACAATAATTGCAGAAAAGAATTTTAATTTTCTCACGCATGGGGGCCCTGGGGGCAAATTTACTTTTATTCTTTTAATTAGCAAAATTAACATACTCCAACATATAAATAACGTGAAATATAGTACACAACATTACATGGTGAAGGTTCTTAAACAGGATTTGTTCGATTCTAATGTGTGCCGAGGGCCCCAAGATCTTTCTTTTTTACTTCTATGGGCTATATAAAAATTTATAGTCACTAATTCTTCCATTTCCCGAGTGGGAAGAAGCATGAACGTAAGGAAATTGTTGAGGACAGTCTCATTATGGTAGCAGTTGAAAATATATTTAAATTATATCTTTCTGGAGGACAGGGCAACAAATTTAGTTTTTTCCTAAATGAACTATATCAAAATTGAAAATTACTTATTCTCCGATTCCCTTGTAGGTAAAAGCATGAAACTTTTGGAAGTTGAGGAATACACATCCGCAATAGTAAGAGGTGTAAAAAAATGATCAGTCCCTTAGGGTCGGGGCAAAAATGTATTTTTTCATACATAATAATGGACGTATTCTACAATTGTCCGTGTAGGTAGAAGCGTTAAACGTTTTGTAAACTGTTGAGGATTCTCTCACTACGAAGAAGAATTTTAAAGCTTACGTGGGGCCGGGGGCCCAAAAATGTTTTTTTTTCTTATAAGGGCTTTAAAAAATCACTTGTACTTCTATTTCCGAATAGGTAGAAGCATGATATTTTGGAAGTTGTTAAGTAAATTTTTGAGAGGCAACCAGCAAAAAAATATTTAAATTGTCATTTACTGGGAGCCGGGAGCCAATATTGTTTCTTTAAAACTAAAATAAGCTCTATAAAAACTGAAAATCCCCTATTTTACTATTTCTGGTGAAGTTAGTAGGATGAAAATTCGGAAAGTTGTTAAGTACACTACCACGATGACGCATTCATAACTGGTGCGCCAGTCTCATGGGATTGCTGGTATAGACTTGCAGACACTATGCTTTTCTCATGGGCAGTTGTATGTGACCTGCTCCAGATTGGGAAAAGAGGAAAATTTTTATGTATACACTCCAATTGGAACTGCCAAAATGTTGTCTATCAAATTGCTTTAAGATAATGTACCCTTTTATTGCATGCAAATATAAAACTGTGCACGCTTCTACAGAAAACCTTATTTAAAACCCTTGTGAGGCTGGGTACTTGCACATACATATAAATGATTTAAACAGATGCTAGCAAATTTAAGACCAAATCATAAAGTGAATGTTATATTTGTTAATATATTGTATCTAGCGCTGACGCCGAGTGGCTGATCTCATCAAACAACTACTGCAGAAATCCACCAAGCAGGCTGCTATCACAACCTTACTGCTACACAAGAATTAACGGATCCAACTGTGAGAAAAAATACTGCGATGTTTGCAACTTTAGTGAGTACTTAAATACATCGGTCTATAGTTTATAGAAGATTTATTCCTGTTGTAAATGCATTGATCATAATCAAAAACTAAAACTACACTAAACTGAACTGAAAATTCAATTCAAAAGTCAACAACAATGGAGACGGTTGCAGTGGTTACGATGAATTTTTTTCAACACTTTGTTTTGGTCCAATGTTTTTTTTAAAAAAAGTTATTTTTAATTTTTGTTATCACAGTGAATGTCTTTAAACGATTAAACATTATAATCACACTTATATAAGAATTTCTTTTTAAGTAATTATATGTAATGGATAGGAGTGGGGGCGTGAGGGGGCTTATCTAAAACCAGTAGCTACCAGTAACTCAATGTTGTTGGTGTATTTCAAAGACAAGATTGCGCCCTTTCATTGATTCATTCTAAGAGCCAAAATATTTGCATTTTAAACGCTTTTTGTTTAAGATTGAAGGAAAAAAAGGCAAATCTTTGTCGGAAATGTATTTTTTCCAGCTGGCGGATATTTCTTCTTAATGTGTAGTCATATTGAACGTATTTCACAAGCCGCAGTGGTATTAGAGAAGAGCCGCAGTTTAACCTCCGTTGGTGGATATATTGATTCCACTTTTTCACGGGTACTCGTTTACAGACCTATTATAAACTTTTCATCCTCTACAAATTTTAATTTCACGATTTTTTCAATAAAGACAAAAAAAATGGCGCTTGAAATGATAATCTTAACAAAATATTGTTATAAAATTATGGACATAACTCATTTACATAAAACTGAAGTCGTTTCTGCTTGGAGACTTTTTTTTTAATGTGACGCGAATATTATGTAAATGACTTAGAGGCTATATTTGGCCTTTTTGTCTTCTCCAGAAAAACCAGTTGATGTCATCAAGAAATGTGCAACCCTTATAGCCGCAGACCCAACTTTTTGTGCAACAAGCATTCTGCGTTTTGGTTGTTTTGTTTCGTGCAATTTCGCACAGCCGTCTACAACACGAGGTATTAAAAACTATATTTAAGAAAATTTTATGAAACTGAGTTAAGTGCTCAGTTGTAATAGATATTTTAGTTCTTAAACCAAAAAAAAAAGTATGACAAATCTAAGTTTGAACATAGTTATATCAAATTTACATTTACTTATATCAAGAAAATATAAGGCTTAAAAACAAGAGACACGGTTTGCTTTCTACCCCCAGATGACAATAGAAGATTAGATTTAACTTTAAAAACAATCGTATTTTAAGAACTTAATATTACAATTTCTATTTGCAATCAATTGAATCGTTGTTCAGGAACCTGCGGGCCCCCCACCATCCCTAACGACGGTGCTCTTGTCGGCACACCAAAATCTGTCTACAACGAAGGTGAGAGAGTCCAGGTGAAGTGCGTGAAACTTAGCATCCCCCAGGCCAACAGTGTCATGACGTGCACCAGTAGTGGATGGACAACGATAACAAACGCTTGTCAAGGTCTAGTCCTCACATTTTCTATTGTTTTGATTAATTAAAGAACGTTAAAATAATGTTTGATTATTTTTATGTATTTTATTAAAAATTTAACTCGACACTTTCTACCTTAGGAGAGTTGTATTAAGTGTAGAATCTTTACAGACGTTGTCAAGGAAAATGAAAGTTGTTATTTGTTAGTGATTAGATTAGTATCTAGATTTTGTGTGCACGCATGAACATGCTCCAAAATGTTAAAATATTTTCATCATATCTAATTAATCTTTAAAATGATCTATACATCATTATGTCATATACATTATTAACTAAAGACACATCAAACTAAATAATGAACTAAACAAAACTATCTGCAACAGAGACTAATACTAAAATACATGAATATTAATAGCAAATAGCACATGTATGTATATAAAGGCACATAGTAATTACTTGAAGACAAGATACAGAAGTAGACTGATCTGCTAGATACTTATGACAAAGTTTCGAAATGATCAAAGCTCAACTGAAAAGGACGCCTGCCAGTCTTACAGCTGATTTTACAGTCGGTCTTACAGCCGGTCTTACAGCCGGTCTTACAGCCGGTCTTACAGCTGGTCTTACAGCCGGTCTTACAGCCGGTCTTACAGCCGGTCTTACAGCCGGTCTTACAGCCGGTCTTACAGATGGTCTTACAGCCGGTCTTACAGCTGATCTTACAGTCGGTCTTACAGTCGGTCTTACAGTCGGTCTTACAGTCGGTCTTACAGCTGGTCTTACAGCTGGTCTTACAGCTGGTCTTACAGACGGTCTTACAGCCGGTCTTACAGCCGGTCTTACAGCTGGTCTTACAGCTGGTCTTACAGCTGGTCTTACAGCCGGTCTTACAGCTGGTCTTACAGCCAGTCTTAAAGCCGGTCTTAGATAGCGGTCAGTCTCGTGTTCCTGTCTCATCGGTCAGCAGTAATTTTCACAAATCACGTCCTCGGTTACATGCAGTGATAACCAGCCTCGTTTTCAGTCCACAGTCAGCCATGACCTTTCGAAACACACTGACTCTCAAGCTCTTTGGCACGGGTTACCTTGATCCCTCTTTTACCCAGTAGCTAATCTCCTGTCTTAATCCTCTTTACTACAATGTACTGCTCTTGCTCACATTAATTGGCTAGAATAAATAATAGCATAACATCAATTATCAAACTATCGATACACAAGTCAAGAAACACGTTTTAACTACTTATCTTATCTTATCTTATCTTAAGATATACAGACGCTCCTTCTATGCAGAAGATAATTGCGTCCACAGACCATGAGAGATGATCTGTTGGCAAGTGATGCAGCGGTCACAGGCCACGGCTATAGGGGTTCCACGCATTACCCCAGCCGCCTAATTATTGTCTAGTTAGGTACCAATTCGGAGCTGGGTGACTCGGGGACTCCTCAGTCCGCGAGAGCGAATCCTGTGGATTCGAACCCGTGACCATCGGTATGACAGTCGAGAGCGCTACCTATCGACCACCACGTCCACACTAGCATAAATAGGTATACGATTCATGCATATAAAATTGTTCTAACTATTCCTTATCTAATTGACGTGAGGTAGGACATAACTCGATACACTCAACCAGGCTCTGGACTCAGCTATCACCTAGACAGTAACTCTAGCCAGATCTTCGACTTAGCTATCACCTAGAAAGTAACTTTAGCCAGGCCCTCGACTTAGCTATCACCTAGACAGTAACTCTAGCCAGGCCATCGACTCAGCTATCACCTAGACAGTAACTCTAACGTGATCTGAAAGGAGAGAACGCATAGTCTAATAGTTCAAGTATTTATTGGTCCCTCACACACGCCTTGTGTCGCTCTGACCTACTCTCCCATTGGGCGTTTCTACTGCCCTAAAGGTCGAGGACGTGCCACCTCTGTCCTGGTCGGCATGACATAGTATATCACCACCATGAAGCAATTCTCAAGCGTTACTGGCACCGTGTGTTACAGCGCCTTACTGGCACCGTGTGTTACAGCGCCTTACTGGCACCGTGTGTTACAGCGCCTTACTGGCATACTGGCACCGTGTGTTACAGCGCCTTACTGGCACCGTGTGTTACAGCGCCTTACTGGCACCGTGTGTTACAGCGCGTCATTCTTTCACGGATCTGAACATTTGACTAAGAGAATCTCAACAATATTAAATTTAAAACTTGGATGTTTATGTATAGAATTTTTAAATCATCATTTCCAACCATGTTTCATAGACGTTTATGATTATTCCTAGAGCTTATGTTTCTTGTAGCTGTCTGGGGTGTAGCTTTATAGATCTTGTGTTTGTTGTAACTGCCTTGGGTGTAATTTTATAGGTCTTGTGTTTGCTGTAACTGCCAGCGGAGTTACGCTTTAAATCTTATGATTGTTGTAACCCCATTTAGTTTTTAGTTTAAAGCTCTTGTGTTTGTTGTAACTGCCTGAGGTGTTACTTTATAGATCTTGTGTTTGTTGTAGGTGTCTGCGGTGTAACTTTATAGATCTTATGTTTGTTGTAGGTGTCTGCGTGTAACTTTATAGAACTTGTGTTTGTTGTAACTGCCTGCGGAGATACGCTTTAGATCTTATGATTGTTGTAACCTCATATACTTTTTAGTTTAAAGCTCTTGTGTTTGTTGGAGCTGCGTGTAGGAATATTTGATAAATTGTGTGTATTTTTAATAATTTAAATTCCTTTAATTTTTTTTTATCGGGCCTCAATAAGTATGATTTCTAAATTGATTTGTCTTCATTCTTTTAAATTTATATTTGATAAATATCTTGTTATCTTACTGATATATTTCAAATGACATCAGACTTAAAATGCAAAGCTGAAGTGTCTTTATCAATTTAAACATTAATCAATAAAAAAAAATTGATCATTTTTTAACCTTGACCTAACAGAGTGCCCAGCCGGATGGGTTACCTACGGTGACCGTTGCTTCAGATACTTCACCGACTACAAAACGTGGAACTCTTCCAGAACCGATTGCACAACTTACGGATCTTCTGGGACTCTCTTCCGTGTCAAGGACTTTACAGATCAGAAGATGATAAGAGACTACAAGGCAGCCGTTGGAAGCTCGTGAGTTAAATCCTAGTCATAGTGCTATTAATTTCTAATAAAAATTTATTATCAGATCTTCTTGCCATGAATTTTTGGCTAAAGTGTAGTACTCTGACCGTGACGTCACGACGCTACCGGTTGCTGGAAAAGAAAGTTCTATAAATTCTATAAGGATTTTTAAAAATGGAAGGTTTTAGGGTTTGGGTTATGCCTAGCTTTATAATTTTAGTAAAATTGAAGGTTTTAGGGTTTGGGTTAGGTAAAGCTCTAGAATTTTAATTTTAAAGCTTTTTAAAGGACGTAATATAACAACAGAGGAGGCTTCAAGGTCGACATACTACACTTTTACCATTTTTCAATTCTGTACCCATTCAATTAACCAGTAAAACTGTCGAGGTTTAAATTCCTGTTTTAATTTGTATATTTTATAACTTAATTGCCCAGAATCGCCCACGGACATTGGATAAGTGGACGTTTGGCCTCTACAAACGGTCCCTGGATATTCACCGACTCGAGTATAGCGATGACATATTTCAACTGGAGCGCAATAGCAGGTGGGTAATCGTGGTCATTTCTACTAGGGAAATGTTTTTGTCTCTGTTCTGTAACAAATATTTTAGTTCATGTTTCCTGTTTTGTAACAAATAACTTATTTGTATAAATAAGTGATACCTACCGTACTTATCAAAAAAACTACCATTCATTAATTGTACTATCATTTCGTCTTCTCGACAGTCACAAACAGCTTATCCAACGACTGCATTAAGTTCATCGCTGAATATGAGGCTAATAACAATCAGGGAGGCTGGAGGAACATGGACTGTGAAGGAACACACACGTGTCCTTACATGTGTCAGATTGACCGCAATGGTCAGTGCATGCCTGGAAGCTATAGAATAAACATCTAATTTCCACATATGAATTTGGAACACTTGCGAAATATTTCACTTTAATTCAGATTAAATGACACAAAATAAAACCGTTTATAAAGACATTGTTAGTGTCTGTGATATTGCAGTGTCAATTTACGCTAGTCGTGTAACGAAAAAAATAAATGCAAACTTAAAAAGAGTAAAGTTATTTATAATCAAATTAGCCTCATTATGGCATAACTCTTGAGTTTATTGAAAGTATAATACTTGCGTGTTATATGTATCTGAGATTAATAACAAATATTTTATTTATTAGTTTGTATACTTAAATGTTCCTAATAAGTAATACTTTATTAAAAACTATAAGCCTTTTAAAAAAAACTTCTGTAAGTTATATTACCGGGGAAATAAAAATTTGATTTAGGTTTTTAATCCACTAGATTGCCATGAAGTAACTTTTTCTCCACATAATATTTCACTCGACTTGCTAGCGATATCCCATACAACTATTCCAGGTGTTTGTTCCAACAAGCTGAGTTTCTGTGATGACCTTCTCGCTGCCTTCCCTAACTACTGCAGCCACGCCAAGACTGTTTCCGGTTCAGATCAGTACTGCGTCAACTCCTGTGGAGACTGCCCTGGTCAGTTCCAGCATTAACATATTCGTGGGGGATGTATGATCAAGACAAAAGTTTTTTTTGTTTTTGTTTTTTTTTAAATCATTCAATTAGTTATAGGCAATGTGAAACCTGATTACAATTTTTTACACTGGAGCAAACAATAACTTAACATTGAAATTGTTATTATTATAATGGGAGATTAGGTTTTGTGCTTAGCGCTTACAGAATTTTCAAGCAATTGTACGCTAGAAATCTCGAGTGGTTTGTAATTACGATTCAATGGCACCTGGATCTTCACCCTTTACCTGCTTCCATTTTTTAGACGAGCTTTGCCTTAACAAAAATTAAATAAACATTTGTTTAGTTTATTATGTAATTTAGGATGTACCAACAAAAAAGACTCAATGATAGTATTTATTAATTATATATTTTTTTTAAAAATGCCCCTCAATTTTACCCTTTTAGTTAAACTAGACAGGTCATTGCCATTCTATTAAAAAAATTTCTTGAAGAAATCTCTTTATCTATATAGAACTATTTATCCAAAAATACTATTTCTCAATTGATTTGTTCAGGTTCACCAACTTGCTCGACACCAACCAGCATAAGCTACAGCAGGACTTCTGCCTCAGCCACCATATCCCCCGGTCAGGTCATGACCTTTGACTGCAACCCTGGCTTCTATTATGCATCTGGTGACAGGGCAAGAGCCTGTTCCTCCACAGGGAATCTGCTTGGCTCAGAGCTGGTGTGTTTAGGTAAGTGACGTCGATGTAAGAGCTGGTGTGTTTAGGTAAGTGACGTCGATGTAAGAGCTGGTGTGTTTAGGTAAGTGACGTCAATGTAAGAGCTGGTGTGTTTAGGTAATTGACGTCAATGTAAGGGCTGGTGTGTTTAGGTAAGTGACATCGATGTAAGAAGCTTTACAGAGGTCACTTCATAGATAATGATAGGATGTTTTTGCGTGCGCCCACTTTTAAGAAACATTTTATATTTTTTAAAAATCTTATAGGGATTACGATGTTCCTTAAATTCAATATATTCTGAGGTATGAAAATGTAGATCATTGACAAAGAAGAGAGAAATCAATAAAAGTAGACTATGATCTTATTTACACTAAATAACATACACATTTAGGAAATCATTTTAACTGAAAAAGAGCTCTTGATAAATTGAACAAACTAAAATGTGTAATTTACACAAGTTATCGAGGAAATAACACTGATACATCTACACTTTTTAATTTGTGGACACAGAAGACACGTAAATAAATAACTCTTACACAATTTTTCATGTCATTCACATTTTTTTAACCATGACATGATATTTTTAACCACGACATGATATTTTTAACCACGACATGATATTTTTAACAACGACATGATATTTTTAACCACGACATGATATTTTTAACAACGACATGATATTTTTAACAACGACATGATATTTTAACCACGACATGATATTTTTAACCACGACATGATATTTTTAACCACGACATGATATTTTTAACCACGACATGATATTTTTAACAACGACATGATATTTTAATGATATTTTAACCACGACATGATATTTTAATGATATTTTAACCACGACATGATATTTTTAACCACGACATGATATTTTAATGATATTTTAACCACGACATGCATGATATTTTTAACCACGACATGATATTTTTAACCACGACATGATATTTTTAACCACGACATGATATTTTAATGATATTTTTAACCACGACATGATATTTTTAACCACGACATGATATTTTTAACAATGACATGATATTTTTAACCACGACATTATATTTTTAACCACGACATGATATTTTTAACAATGACATGATATTTTTAACCATAACATTTTATATGTATATGTTAAATGTGTATTATATAAAATAACGATTAATTTCATGATTTAATCGTTAATTTTGATTGTCGAAACATTTAATGGGAAGTAACAAAAACAGGTAATTGACATATTTTCGATTTATTGAGTTTTCTCCTCTGTCTTATAGACATATTTACTAAATCCATCTCAACAAAAATTAATAAATTATAATCATAGGCGGTTGAAGTTTGTACGTGAAATATATATAAATTATTATTAATAATTAATATCAAAGAGTTGTAGATTGCTCACCGTCGGCTAGACCTGTCAACGGGTACCCGTTGACGAACAATTACCCGGGTAGTAAAATGGCGCCCGGGTACCCGTGAAAATAGTACTGCAATATCGTTACCACCAGAGTTTAAACTGTGGCTCTTTTGTGTTCAAATTTCGGCTCGAGAATAATTTATCAACCTAAAATTTAACATGAAAATGCTTAAAATGAAATAAGTGTTTAAGGAAAATAAAACACGGTCTCGACAATAAACTATAAAGTATTTTGATACACTTTTTTTCCAGGAACATGAAACAAAAATCATTTGAAACAAAAAGGTTTTTGTTCTTTGAATTGTTTAATACGGAAAATAAAACACAACGCCGATAACTATTAACTAGGAAGGGCTCGAAATGACCTTCACATTGGCTTTGAAATACGCCGCTCATCGTTGTTACCGACAGAGCGAGCAAACCCCCCCTCCCCTCAACCGACGCACACGCCGTGTCTCCACTCCTATCCCCACCATACTTTTAAAAAAATGTCTTGATCGTTGAATGATTTTCACTATAATAACGAAAATAAATGGTGGGGGGGGGGGGTGTCCATCCCCTCAGTATGACACAAAATAGGACACAAGAGCGATAACTAGGAATGGCTAGAGATGATCTTGGCTTTGAAATAATACGCCGCTCGTCTATGTTACCGATTGAGACGCGCCAAATTCTTTTATCTACCCCCCCCCACTAACATATGTCTCAATCCCATCCCCAACTTACTTTTTAAAAAATCAACACTTGCTATATTCTGGGGGGGGGGGGTAATTTTTTTATAAAAATTGTATATATTAAATCATGTTTCAATCATTTGAACAATCTGTACCGCATTACAAAAATAAATACTGGGGGATGGGTCCACTAAGTAGGGGCAAGTCCTGAAAAGTTTAGTTAATTAAAACAGTTGTAAGCTACAGCAATGAACTAGAAATAACCCGCCATGTCATGATACCATTGGCACACCCCCCCCCCCCCCGCTCAAAAAAATCACCTTACCATCCCATTCCTCTGCTCACTGTTTTTACATCACTGTACTACAGTAGTATTTTAATGTCATCATTTTACAATCGTTGACTCATTCCATCAAAATTTGCATTTCCCCAATAAACAAAGCAGTAAAAGGCTAATGGTAGTAATAGCGGGCATTACAAAATTTACGAAGATTTTGAGGCATTTTGAACGGGTAACCCGGGTACCCGTTCAAATTTTGGACGGGTACCCGGGCAGCATTTTTCAACAGTATTGACAGCCCTACCTACGGCACCCAATGTTTTTTTACAAAGTCCAAATAACTTATCCTTTTCATTGATTGATAGGTATTGCACTTTTATGCAACTACTAAGGACTGTTGAGCTATGTTAATCAGCGATACAGATCCCGCGATCTTGACTTACGTATTGTTTATTAATTGTTTTGAAAATTTTTTTAAAAAATATATTATAACTAGGGTATCACCCGTCATAAATGACGTAAGTTTTAAAAATAAATATATTTCAGCTTCAATCTCTTTATTTTGAACAAAAGTTCATCAGAAAAAAATGAATATACATGATATAAAAATTAATGTATGTATGTTAGTTTCCCCTTTATAGCTCACTAAACCATTCATCCGATCAGGATTAAAATGTAGTAAGCTCCCGAGATAGTTTGTGAGAAAAAACCTTTTGAAACTTGACACTCATGGGGGACCGGAAACCTTTAAAGTTTGTTTTTTTCGAGCTATATTCGAATTAGTTTAAGTTTTAGGTTCTTGGAAAATGAACAGATCTTGACCAAACTTAGTACATATATATTTTATAACCCGTATTAAAATACCACACTGCGTTCAACCCCTAATGTCCATTCCTATGGGGGAGGGGCAAAATCTATATTGTCGTAAGCGTTTAACACTTTATTTCCATTCTGATTTTAAACAACCTTGAAAGATGTTGAAAGAAATATATATCATGATTTCGTTTAAAATAAACAGGTATTTTAAAGTTAATATCTTGCGCCAAATTAGGCTCGGATAGCTTGATATTGTTTTTGCATGTATGAGGTGTATACAAATTGTTTGGGTCTTAACCAAACGTGGTGTATAATGACCTTGATAACCTCTTTTAAAATTCTATGTGAAATTGAATCTTTAATCTTCATCTCCTCCGGCCGCGGGTCCTGATTCTCTTTTCGTAAACGTTTATTTTTTTTATTTCCCATTCTATGACATGGTGTCAACAAAAATAGCTAATATATTAAATACGATCATAATTGAAATGAACAATTTTTCAAAATTTACATCATGCACCTACTGGGCCAGGGTACCCTTGATGTCATGTTTTGCTTATGTATACATAAATTTATATTGATATAAATCAATGTATGTATGCCTGTTTGCCCATTACAGCTGAGTAAGAAATTCAACCGATCACGATGAAACTTAGGAAATTGTTGGTTGCTCTTACGGAATGGTTTGAGTGAAAAAGAAATTTGAGCATTGAAATTCATGGCGGACGGCGGCCGCTATTTTTTTCCATTTACATTTGTTATATACAAATTAGTTTATGCGTTTGCTACATGGAAAATTATTGGATCATTTCAAAACTTAATACATACATACTTCATAGCCCACATTAAAATACAATACGTGTTACTGTCTCGACAAATATCGATTATACATTAAATATGATCCAAAAATGAAAAGAACAAATGTTTTAAAATTTACATCTAGCACTAAGTGGGCCACGGAACTTTTAGTGTCATTATTTATCTAGATATATAAAAATTAAAGTAAGTCTGTTTGTGTGTGTGAGTGTGTGTGTGTGTTTGTGTGTGTGTGAGTGTGTGTGTGTGTGTGAGAGTGTGTGTTTGTGTGTGTGTGAGTGTGTGTGTGTGTGTGAGTGTGTGTTTGAGTGTGTGTGAGTGTGTGTGTGTAAGTGTGTGTGTGTGTGTGTGTTTGAGTGTGTGTGAGCGTGCATGTCCTTTTTAACCATGATTCCAATCGTCGTGAAACCTTTGGGTATAGTTAAGTACACTTCCTGGACGATCACTGGCAGCAATGTGTTCTATATTTTACACTCATGGGGCGCCGGGTCCCCATAATGTCAATTTTTGCTTACATGAGCTATAAAAGTAGTTAGCTACTGTGTAAATTGATGGATCCTAATCAAAGATAATATATAAAATTTATACAGCCAATAATAAAACTCTATAGGGCTCTGAACTCTTAATGATCATTCCTTCGTGGCCAGGGGCAATAAATGCTTTTTTAATAAAAAAAAACTATACGTTTTTATTCCCCATTCCATTATTAATGATATCGATAAAAATGACAAATATGTCCTATATTGAGCAGATTAAAAATGAAAAGAGTTTCCAACTTTACATTTTTCAATGAATGTGGCCATGATAAATATTTTTTTTCTAATATGAGCAATATAAAAATATTTTTTTGCATTAGCTACTGTGCATATGAAGGGATCTTAACGAAAAGGTGTATACGCAAACCTAATAGCCCATATTAAAAGACTATAGGGCACTGAAAACAGAAATAAATGTCACTATTTGTAAAAATGAAAAACAAAGAACTGTTTATTTTTGCATGAATCCTTTGAAGTAAAACTTATCACACAATAAAAGAAAATATTTAAATATCAACAGTTAATGGAATATACAATTCAATGTACACGTTTTAAGAATAAAATTAACGCTTTCATTATTTTTAGCTCAGCATCCTTTCCAGTTATGTAAGCTATTAAAATTAGGGCTGCGGAAATTAACAATAAATTTCACGATTAATAAGTACATAATTCAAGTAAAATTTCAAATAAGTAGTTTTTATAAGGAAAATAATATTAAAAAATAATAATTGTTTTTACTTAACAAAAATGAAATTTAAATTCATTGACATTGAATTGAACAACTTATATTTAAACACATCTCTAAGAAATACTGCTTTTTTTATTCAAAAAATAAGCTATGGGCATTTTATGAAATTTTCAGTTTAATGACATAATAAATCTAATTTATTTTATTATTTTTTGTTTTATTCATATATTTCCAGTAAAAATTTTAATCATTTTTGTTCAAAGGTATCTAAAAATATTAGTTTGACGGACAAACGTTATAAAACATACATTGAGAATTAAATATATTGATTATTTCCTTAAATTTTATTCGAATTTTCTTCGATTAAAAATGAAATTCGCCATATTGAATTTTTATATGGTCTTTGTTACTTATGGACCTATGAACTATACATGGGTGTGTGTTTTTGCTACACTAACCAAATCCTTAATTTTCCACTTTAGTATTGGCGTTTTGCTAGTCTAAGATGGAAACAAATGAAAAATTACTCAATTAACTTTTATACAAATGAAATTAAAATTAAATTTAAACATTACATGGATTAAATTGTCTTATAGTGAGAACAGTAAAGCCAAACCCATTGTCAAATTGAATAACAAATTACGAATTACGGACACTTCGACACCGGACGATTCGACGCCGGACGGTTCGACCCTGCCAGTTCGACGCCAGGACGTTTCGACGCCAGGTCGTTTCGACCCCGGTCGGTTCGACCCCGGACGGTTCTACCCCGGACGATTCGACCCCGGTCGATTCGACCCCGGACACTTCGACCCCAGGACGTTTCGACCCTAGGGTGTTTCGACCCCGGACGATTCGACCCCTTTCTCTTTAAGGCGTGAAATGTTTTGGTTTTTAAAAATTCATTTTTAATTCTTTTTTAATTAAAAATAAATAGTTGAAGTTTAATATTATCTCTTTAAAAATAAAAACAGTAGGAAATAGTTATGTTTAACGGTTTTTTAAAATGGTAATATGATTGAACAAATAATATAGTGTTATATTAATACGTCTTAAAAATGAAAAATAGAATGATATGTTATTTTTAATAATTAAAAATAGTACAATGTATAAAATAAAATAGTCTAATTTGTATTAATAGCTCTTAAAAATTAAAAATATAATGAGATATTTTTAATAATTAATTTAAAATAGTACAATATATAAAAGTCTAATATATATTAAAACAGTAGGGTGTTTCAACCCCGGACGTTTCGATCCTTTCCTTTTTAAGGCGTGAAATTTTTATTTTAAAAAATCTTTGTCTTTATTTTATTTTTGCATTTTAAAAATATTTTTTGGTTTAAAAATAATTAGTTTAATAATATTATCTCTTTAAAAATAAAACACAGTCTGAAAAAGTTATTCTGAACGTTATTGATTTACGTAATTTTGGAAAAAAATATATACACTGATTATCAGTCCACATTCAAAGCGAAATCATGATTGTGATGAATACTCTATCGGTCTGAGGTAAAAAGTCCGATTCCACCACAACCCCGATCCGATGTAATTGGACAAT
>MUZC01000645.1:1441718-1456551 GCA_002072015.1 Radix auricularia | reverse complement strand
TGACAGAGTTGCAAACCGCACTCAACAAATGCGAAACTGGTAAAGCACCAGGGCCAGACAAGGTTCACAATGAAATGCTCAAGCATCTGGGCACGACAGGCCGAATAAAACTATTGAGTTTTATCAATCGAACCTGGACTACAGGCACACTGCCGAAGCTGTGGAAAAAGGCCATAATTACCCCAATACGTAAGGAAGGGAAGCCCGGCGAACACCCGTCCAGCTACCGGCCCATTTCCCTCACGTCGTGTGTGGGAAAGGTAGCAGAACGGTTAGTGAACGCACGGCTTTATTGGTACCTCGAGAAAACCAAAAGCATTCCGAAGGCTCAGGGTGGGTTCCGCAAGGGACGCAACCCGATGGACCAAGCACTACGCTTAATTCAGACCATGACAAACGAACTCCAGATGAAGAACCACACAGTTGCGGTGTTCTTCGATCTAAAGCAAGCATACGATAAGGTGTGGCGTGGAGGGCTCCTATACAAATTACAGCAGTTAGGTGTCACTGCTAAAATGTACGGCTGGGTTAAATCGTTCCTCACGGACAGAACGATCAAGACACGGCTTGGAGAAGCGCTATCCAGTGAGGCACGACTGGAAGACGGGCTCCCGCAGGGCTCAGCGCTTAGCTGTACATTGTTCTTAGCCTACGTCCACGATCTACAAGGCATACTCGAGTCCCAGAATGCCATGTTTGCTGACGATCTGGTTATATGGAGTTCGGGAAAGGACGTTGCAACACTGCAGAACCGGCTGCAGCATGATCTGAACCGTATTGAAAATTACGCCAGCCAATGGCGCCTTGAGGTAAATACGGAAAAAACGGTCCACTCCATTTTCACTAATGGACGGAACGCTCTGAAGCACGAGGTGGTGCTTCAGATCTGCGGTAAGAGGCTAAATTGGGACCGGACACCAACGTACTTGGGTATAAAGCTGGACCAAAAACTCCAGATGCATAATCATGTACGTGAATTATGCGCCAAAACCACAGCTAAATTGTCCCTGGTGAAGAAACTGGCTAGCACGAGTTGGGGAGCGGACGCAAGACTACTAAGAGCTCTCTATCTTGGTAGCGTGAGAAGTGCTATTGATTACAGCCTCCCGGTCCAGGCCTTTGCGAGCCGCACGGCTCTAGAGGGCTTGGACCGAATACAGAACCAAGCTCTACGGTTCGTATGTGGGGCGTTACGTACCACACCCACCGCCGCGGTAGAAATAATGTCAAACGTAGAACCACTGGCGATTAGGCGAGAAAAGGCAATCATGACTACGGTGGAGCGATACCGTAGGTTGGAGCATGACGAACCCTGCTACCAACTGCAAGACCGTTGGGTTAAGAGGACAAGACTGAAGAGACCCTCCTTTATGGACGCGGTCCACGAACTTGAAGACTCAGTCCCCCTACCCAAGCTCAGGGAACGAATGAAACTGGTCCCTGCTCGAGGACCACATGAAAGCCTTGACCCGCCTGATATACGTCTGACACTGGCAAATACCGCGGTGACACGGGCCAGTCCCGTCGAGCTCCTGCGAGACGAGACTCTGCGCACAATCGAGGCCTATGGAGACAGCGTGGTAAAAGTCTTCACGGACGGCTCACGTCTAAGAGATGGCAAAAGTGGATACGGTGTACTAATTCAATACCCCCAACCAGGGCCGGACAGCGTAGAGCTGTCGGGGCCGTGTGGATCCACGAACAGTAGTCACGAAGCCGAACTGGACGCGATCCACAAGGGTTTGAAGGAAGTACGCCGTCGTCTAGCTAAGAGAAAGAATTTCCCGACTGTCGTGGTCTTCACCGACTCTCGGTTTTCGCTCGAAACCTTGAGTCGAAGCTCTCTGGAGGCCAAGATAGTAAGTGCCATTCTGGATACAGTAGGTGACATCCTAGCACGTGGCGGCAAGGTGGTTCTACAGTACATGGCTGGACACTGCGGCACGGCCCAATCAGACAGGGTCGACACACTGGCCAGGGCAGGCGCAGCCCAGCCCCAACCCGATAAGCCCTTGACCCAACTGGGGGTCAAGTCGTGGCTAAAAGACCATTTCCGAGAGAAATGGCTTGAGGGCTGGAAGAATGGGAATACGGCCAGAAAGGTATACCAGAAACTGCCGCGACCGAGCAAAAGCGATGCCTGGTGGAAACTTGATCGTGGTAGTCAGTCCCTCATAACTAGAATGAGAACTGACCATTGTCCCATACGAAACTACCTATACAGGTTTGACACTAGAAGGGAACTGGCCTGTAGGTTGTGTGGCTACCCGGAGGAAACGGTGACCCATGTGTTAGAGAGTTGCCCCGAGTTGGACGGGGCTTTATTTGGTGAAGTTGCAACACCTGCAGAGGACTACCTCTACGGCGATGCCCGAATGCTGAGGCTCGCCTGCGAAAAATTGAACCGGGTTTTAAGAGCCTAACGGCTCAACCCAACAGAGAATGAACATTCAATAGACGGTAAAAATCAATACGTAACGTTCAGTCAGCTTATAAGGGCCCAGCAGCTTGAATGCTTTTGTCTGCTATGCGGCATATTAAATATTGAAATTTATTTAATCTAGATAACTTTGTAAGTCTTATTAAAATCAGTTTTTCTGCCAGGCAAGTCTATAGGTGTTAACGTACACAAGAAACAGAAGTAAATGCAAAGGTCATGGGATTGTAATGGTTTTAACGTCCTGGATATTCGCCATTCAACATGACGTCACCCTGTATAAGGGAAAAAATCATTTATTTTCATAACTGTGAAACCTTTAAAAGACTGACAAATATATGTATATATAAAATATAAATATATTACACATTTTAAAAAGGAAAAAAAAAAAGCTGTTTGCGATAGGAGTGTAGGGAGTAGTGACCTATAAGTTATAGTTATACCTAGTTTTTTGGCGAGCGTTATGTGGAAATTAATACTGGGAGTAGGGGCTTAGCGAATGTA
The DNA here is from genome assembly GCA_002072015.1 of Radix auricularia. NCBI lineage: Eukaryota > Metazoa > Mollusca > Gastropoda > Lymnaeidae > Radix > Radix auricularia. The sequence goes on along the minus strand of MUZC01000645.1, from coordinate 1,453,610 downwards.
GTGACCTTTACATAGAACCCTCTGACCACAAGCCATTTTTATTGTCCGATTAAATCGTGACTTTGATTGGGGTGGAGAGATCAAGAGAAGTCTACCGAGACCAGGGACTGTAAGTTGGCCGGCACATAGCGGTATGTTGCGAAGACCAGACTAAGTGGCGACCACAGGACATTGTGTGCTGGCGAGAGTTATGGGAAAGGTAAATATAAGGAGTGTTGCGAATTAGAATGTACATACCTTTTTCTGACCACATGGCCCTTTTATTGTCCGATTACATAGGATGGGGGAGGGGTGGAGTTGGATAGGCTTGGAAGAACTTTTCTACCATCGCATTTAGGGGTATTATAAAAGAGGAACATTAGTTGCTCAACATTAGTTCCTCAACATTTGTTGCTGAACATCAGTTTTTCAGAAATTTACGTGTGTGAAAATGGAAAATACTTTGGAATATGGATTGACGAAACGAGGGAGAAAATCCTTAATTCTTTCTAACTATGAATACTGGTTTGATAAGAAAAACCAAAAAAAAAATGAAATACATTGGAGGTGTTGCAAGTTCACGTTATTGAAGTGTCGAGCCAGAGTAAAGACGCTGAATGACAGGGTTTTACACACATTTGACGATCATACTCATGAAGGAAATCTGTCCACGTCAATGGCTCGTAAAGCTGTAGTGGAAATGAAAGAACTAATAAATGAAACCCTTGCACGACCGTCAACCAGTCAAGGTGTTGTGACTTCCAACTTACCTGATCATGTGATGATGGCACTACCGAAAAAGAACACAATCAATCATGCGCTGAGGCGTTACAGAACAAAAATTTCAAGTGAAAGAGATGGTGGTCTGATATTACCACCAATACCCCGTGATACTAACTTTGAAATACCAGAAATGTTTAGTCACTTAGTTCTCTATGATTCACGTTCTGTTTCATGCAATTCAAGGATTATTGTTATGGGTGATCGTGTGGTTTTAGACGCAATGAAATGCTCCAAGCTGTGGCTATGTGATGGCACATTTAAAGTTGTGCCAACGATATTTTATCAGCTATATACCTTTCACTTTGTCTTTGTAGAGGGCGTGAACCCAGCTGCTCTTTACTGTTTATTGCCTGATAAGACACAGGCAACTTATCATAGATTGATGACCATCTTGAGAAATTTTATGCCACAAGCAGAACCTGAGGTCATTCTCACAGATTTTGAAATGGCAGCAATGAATGCTCTACGAGGTGCTTTTCCTCAAGCAAGAATAACTGGCTGCTATTTTCATCTGACGCAAAGTGTTCTCAGGAAAATACAAGAGCTGGGGATGAAAGCTGCTTATGAAACTGATGTAACATTGTGTGAATTCGTAAGATGCCTATCAGCTTTTGCTTTTGTTCCTGAAGAAGATGTTGCAGACATCTTTGATGAGCTAGTCGATGGCATGCCTCGAATCGAACGCATGGAAGAATTAATAACATACTTTGAGCACACATACATCCGTGGACGCCGTGTGCGAGGAAGGGCGGAACAGTATGGGCCATCTATTTTTAGCATTCCAACATGGAATAAAAGAAGTGATGTGGCTAGTGGACTTGCTAGAACAAACAACATCTGTGAGGGATGGCATCATGGCTTGCAATCCCTTTTCAGCTGTCAACATCCAATAATGTGGAAGTTTATGGATGGAATTTTGAAGGACTGCAATTCGAACAAGTCAGTTCTATCACAAGCTGTTACTGGAACACAGCAGCCTAGGCGCAAACGTTATTGTGAACTGCAGAAACGTGTCGAACGATCATTGCAAACATACACACGCATCAACGCCTTGACCTACCTGAGAGGAATGGCGCATTTATCACAATCATGAATTCACAATGTATTTCAACTTTTTGTAAGTGTATATACTTTTTTTCCATTTTCCTATTAGAAAATAAATGCTCAAAATAATATTTCCTACTTTTTTTAATATATATTAGACTTTTATATATTGTACTATTTTAAATTAATTATTAAAAATATCTCATTATATTTTTAGTTTTTAAGAGCTATTAATATAAATTAGACTATTTTATTTTATACATTGTACTATTTTTAATTATTAAAAATAGCATATCATTCTTTTTTTAATTTTTAAGACATATTAATATAAAACTATATTATTTGTTCAATCATACTGTCATTTTAAAAAAACCGTTAAACATAACTATTTCCTACTGTTTTTATTTTTAAAGAGATAATGTTAAACTTCAACTATTTATTTTTAATTAAAAAAGAATTAAAAATGAATTTTTAAAAACCAAAACATTTCACGCCTTAAAGAGAAAGGGGTCGAATCGTCCGGGGTCGAAACACCCTAGGGTCGAAACGTCCTGGGGTCGAAGTGTCCGGGGTCGAATCGACCGGGGTCGAATCGTCCGGGGTAGAACCGTCCGGGGTCGAACCGACCGGGGTCGAAACGACCTGGCGTCGAAACGTCCTGGCGTCGAACTGGCAGGGTCGAACCGTCCGGCGTCGAATCGTCCGGTGTCGAAGTGTCCGNTTTTTTTTTTTTTTTGTCTTTGGACTAAAGCTCAGCCCTCCCCTGTTGACGTCAACCTAAATTTTGTCAGAAAACGTCTTGACGTACTGCCTGCTAGACTTGCTGTGCTCTTGGATAGAAACGGTTACAGGTTCACAATGAGTTTTTGAGTTTTCCTCTTAACTTAGGCAACGTTCAATTCAAAAGATTATTTTACCAATACCACACGATCAAGTGATTTTAAAATAATAATAATAATAAAAATAATAATAATGATAAATTGATAATTTACATAGCACTGTATAGCCCAAGTAAACCATGTTAGCAATTAGTTTTAACATTTTTATATTTTTCTCTTTAGAAAGTAATAATGAATTCATTGTCAAAATGATCTTTTGTTGAAATTGTTTTCATCGTTACAATATGATATTGTTTACAATTTTAAATAGTTGGCAATATTTATTGTTAAAGAGTTGACCATTGTTACAATATTCCTTTGTGAAATTGTCGTCATGGTTACAATATTACAGAGTTCCCTTCCCTGGTAAGATCTCCACGTGGTATTACTACAGCAGAACGCCTGGTGATTTGAACTTCTTGGTGTACAGAAACAACGGGTAAGACACTTTCAGTTTTTAGTGAGTTCCCGTTATTTTACTACCAACTCTTCACAGCAAAATAGGAATAAAATACAACAGCGAGTAAAGGGAGTAAATGAAAATTTTGGACGGCAGAAGATGTCTTTTTAAAATTATTAAAATTATTCGTCATCGATTGTTTTGTGATTCAAATAGAAGTTTTAATTATAACCCAATATTTCTAGCTCCCAAAATACCTCATTCTCAGGATAATATTTATACTTTCCTGACTTAGTAGACAAGAGTTGTTGTTTTTTTATTTGATTACATTTTGACAATATCTTTCGCATGAGTAAAATCATTTTTAAAATTTAACTCCTTCTTGGATTTTAACAAAACAATTTTCTACCTCAAATTTTCCGTATTGCTACAACTTCCATTGTTGCTATTTCTGTCTCCTAATTGCTTACATTTTCAATTGTTATTTTATTTCTATCTCAGCACGGCTTACAACTACGTTGGTGCAAACACAATCACCTCTGATGCTGACTACTTATGGGGCTGGAAGGTCCCAGCAGCCAATCAGATCACCGTACAGACCAACGACATCGTCGGCGTCTTCTCAACGGCCTCCAATGGCCTCACCGTCACAGACTGCAACAGCGCCCTGGAGCGCATCTGCGTGTACCCCACGGCGTCTGCCAACACCCTGGATGAGGTACCAACCAAGGTCTACTCGACCACCAGCTGTTTGTGTCCATCTCTTGGATTCCGCGTCGATCCAGGTAAATATTTTCCAAAAGTTTTTTTTTTTTTTAATTTTGACTGAATTTGCAATTATTTATTAACAAAAAATATTTCTAAGCTTTTGTCATGTTTACAATTTGTTAAACTCTTTAATATATAAATAGTAAAAGATTCGAGCTTTATTGATAAATGATGCAAAACTTAAAGTCAAATGAAGATATTTCATTTCCAAATCAACTTGATTATTAAGTAATATAAACTCTTGTTATGTTTATAACATACTCGGTCTATCCAGCTCCTCGTGTTGTTTTGATACTATATTAACAAATGAGAAAAATAAGGTCCAAATATTAACAGCTTTTGTGACTGAGTTCATGTCATTTGCTCCAGAGGCCCATATTATTGGTAGAAATGGTAATTTTAAACTACACTTTAGACTTAACGATTTTAAAGTCTGCGTATTAAACTCATAATTTCTTTGTCTTCAAATTTCAGCCTAATTTTCCTATAAAGAAGCAACAACTGAAACCTCCTGGAAATAACGCATGCAAAGGACGATGACATCACTTTGATGAAATGAAATAAAATTATAAGCAAAAATTCACAGCATTGTCTCTCTTTCTGTTTTTACCAACACATTTGAAAACCATATGAGGAGTGATACTATTAGAAGAAGACATATCTTGTCAAAACTTTCACGAATTATAAATTTTTTGAGGCATTCAGCTCGAATAAAATAAAATCTTTAAAATAATAGCTGAATAAATGGCTTTTATATTATAAGTAGTCAAAACAATCAATAATGTGTTCTAGCTAAATCACAACGCACAAAAACATCGTGAAATTAAACGCTGAAATGCTGTTTCATTTCGCTTTACCTTATCCAAACAATATTTCTATTGTATAACAAAACAAATCATAAGCCAACTGATAGAATCTACTTATGTAAATTAAATGATAGCACAGCTCTCTAGTAAAGAACGGACTGAACTACCAGTGAAATGTTTGCACTAGTTGTATCAAATGTTAATTGAACTGAACTGAACGCTGGGTCGTTGGGGCACCTTTTTGAGCTGCAACCTATCTCATGCCGTGTGTGTCGGTTCTGAGCTGCTTTCTGGGAATCGCTAAATGACAGGCCACTCCACTCTTTGATATCGTCCTCCCATCTCTTCCTTGGTATGCCTCCTTTTCTTCTTCACTGGACTGTGCCTTGCTATATCGTCTTTGACAGATCTCCAGATCTTGTCACGTGTCCGTACCACGTAATTTCCTCTTTCTAAATGAGGTGAGAAGTTCCTCGTAAGGGCCAATGACAGCACTTATTTTACCGCTTCGTTCGTGATGTGTGCCATGTAGGAGATGTTCAGTACCTTTCGAAAACTTCTCATCTCAAGCGCATTAATTCTTCTTTGGAGGTCTGCGGTGAGCTTCCGAGTCTCACAACCATACAGGAAAGCTGACATCGCATAAGAACGCATTAATTGAAACTTTGATCTCAGGGAGAGCTCCAAGCTTTGCCAGATGTGTTTAATTTTGATTAATGCTGCAGTTGTTTGGTCCATTCTGGCAAGAATATCTAGCTTTGTCTGGATATTATAGCCCCTAGATATTTAATGGTAGGAACCTCCTCGAGTTTTTGCTCGTTTATCCGAATTTCACTTGTGAATTTATTGTTTGCCATGACCTTGGTCCTCTCTGCATTGATTTTTATTTGACAGGCCTTTGATGTCTTCTCTAGCTTTGCAGGGAACTCTCTTAGTTCTTCCTCACTGCCAGCTAGGCCGTCTATGTCATCGACAAAGCGTTGGTTAGTTATAGTTCCCCCTCCGATGATGACCATTCCGACATGGTTTTCTAGCACATCTGTCATAATTATTTCAAGGAAGATGTTGAATAAAATGGGGGAGAGTAAACACCCTTTGTCTGACACCAACAGTCGTCTTGAACCTATCTCCCAGCTTGCTGTTGTAGAGTACTGCGATAGTTGCTCTGTTGTACATGTTCATGATCATTACAATGAGATTAGCGTTAATATTGAACTTGTGCATGGTTGCCCACAGTGCCGCATGCCACACTCTGTCGAACGCCTTTTTAAAGTCTATGAAGACATGAAAGAGGTCTCTCTTTTGTTGCAGATGTTTTCAACAGAGCACTCGCAAGTTGAAGATCTGCTCTGTTGTACTCCTTCCTGCTCTGAAGCCTGCCTGTTCTTCTGTAATGATTTGCTCCGCTTGTGGTTTCATTCTGTTTAGTATTACCATGAGCATGACTTTCCTGGGGTGACTAATCAAGCTGATTGCACAGTAGTTCTGACACATCTGTAGATTACCCTTCTTTGGGAGTGTTATAACCAGCGATTGAGTCCAGGGTGTTGGCCATTCTCGTGTCCGCCAGAACTTGTTGCACGTGTTTGTTAGAATGTATATTACTGGGTCACTTCCTATCTGGTGAGACCTATACTAGAATATTCATCTCATGTATGGGACCCATCCACCAACGAAAATATTGATAAGTTAGAACAAATCCAAAAAAGAGCTGCCAGATTCATTACTGGAGAATATTCAAAACTGACAAGAGTAACACCATTAGTTAAATCATTAAACCTTGAAACACTGGAGGATAGAAGAACCAAGAGTAAATTAGTAATTATACATAAGGCAATTAATTCTAATTTAGAAATACAACACAAAGATAACTTAATACAACCCTCAAATAGACATAAAGATAAAAAACACCCCTTATTCCATATGCAAGAACAAACACATACAAGTTTTCTTTCTTTTCGTCCGGTATTCGGGCGTGGAATGGGTTGCCTGAAGAAACCAGGAAAGCCAACACTTTATCATCATTTTAAACTCTAGTAAGAATACAAGACTAAACAAAAACCATAGAAATACGTAGGACGCAATAGTCTTCTGCACAAAGGATCGTGTGTAACATATAAGGTGAGATAAGTATCAGTTCGCCTGGGATGTTGTCTGCTCCAGCCGATTTCCTATTTTTCAGTTTTCGCACAGCCAGCTCAACCTCATCACGGATATCAGAATGCATGTCTGTGTTAGTTGACGTTGGGTAATTGAGCACTGATTCATCGCCTAGGGACTCTTCGTTGTACAGCTCAGAACAGTATTCGGTCCATCTTTTGATAATTTCTTGTTCTTCTGTAATTTTGCAGATTTGTCTTGAATTTTTTAGATGCGACCTTGTTTGATGGATATTAGATCTTTGACAATCAAATGTTAAGCTAAGTAGAAGAGAATTACCAATATTTGTATAAAAACCTTTGTAGTAGTAGCATCCCGTTGGTCAAGATTATACAGGACACTGACAGATATCATGTTCAATAGTTCTGAAACCACCGCTCATAATGTCCCTGGCTATAGTCAATTATCATTGGTCCTTACAATTCTCAATGGCTTTTTTGAATTTGATCTTTTCTGCAAACATTAGTTACGAACCATTAAAAAACACAAAGAGATCAAGCAAGACCAACTGAGCGTTCTGTTTACTGGCACACAAAATATGTCTATCGAGTAACAAAGTTGCTTGGACTTATACGTAAAAAGTTCGTTTTTTAAAATTCAAACAAAAAACTGCTGTCAATAAGTTAGACACATTTTTTTTTCAATTAAAAAAAAAAATAACAACAACCATAATGTATTATTAGTCGACCATCGACCCCGAAAATATTATCATCTTTAATCTATCACACCAGTGGCCACACTTCATAAGGTAAAACATTTTTATTGCGATATAAAAAGCTGTTCAAAATTTTCACGTCACAAAGTAACAAACAAAATATTGACTTCAACTTCTGCACATTAAAATTGGTCACTGTATTGATGAACACAATATTAGCTTTGTTCGCTGGTTGTTTGTTTTGTTTTGTTTTTTTTGTTTTTTTTTTTTTTTTCAAGGGCCAAAGGTCGCGAGGATATGGAGAGAACTCCAATTGGAACGTGTTGATGGTAGGTTGAGCTTTTCTGTTGTTTGTGAGTGAATGGATTTTAATTTTTAGTTTTGACAATAATTTATATAAACACAAAAAAATGAAGAAGAGAGAATGTTTAATTTCATTTCAATCTTTTAGAAAAACAATTCTAAATCTTTTGAAAATCAAACAAACTATTATGCTCCACTTAAATATGATTTGAAATGAATCACTTAAGAAGATATATACTTGACTAGATTGTCCCTGGGCGCCGTGGCGCCTGCGGCGCCCACCTTTTTTTAAAGACCAACTAACTTGTCGTTTTTTTTATAAATACGAAATATTAAACTTTCTGAAATGTACGCAAAGTATTTAATAATAGGGGTTGTATTTTGCGCACCGATGCACACCAAACAATGACGTCATCATATTAAATATTTTTACAGCGCTCATCAACACACGATTTTTCAACTAAACTAACTGCTGTAGACTGTCGTACATCGCTCCTCAGCGTTACAGATCCAGTGACTTGGACTATTATATTATTTATAGTTTACAGCCTTGTCCTGGTGGGTCTGTGATGTTGGTCTCATTGGCGTCACTAGGACGGTGTGGGGGGCGGGCCGCCCCGGATGATACCTTTAGGGGTGGTTAAGGACACGATAAAGCTAAAATTTAACAGTGTACTATATTAGGTAAAAGAAAAAATAGAGACCATAATTTTTTCACCTAGGAACAAAACCAAAAAAAAACACAATGAAATACGATAAACGGTAAAACTTAATTTAAAAAAATTTTCAGTTAACATTTACTAATGAAACCTCACTAACAAGCTAAATTAAAACTAACTTGGGAAAAAAACAAACAGCGGTACTGGAAAGATAATTTTAAAAAACCTGGACCTTAAAAAGGTGGTGACTTTTGTTTTAAGTGAAACAAAGCCAACCGGGATTTGACATACTGACACCATGAAGAATGCAGGTGAGACGAACTCTTCCTCACTCCTCCCTGCACGACCAGGGGGGGGGATTGGTAAAACTAAACCAAGAGATTGTTTTCTTTTATTTTGTTTTGAATATCTTAGAGATAATACTTTTATTTATATATATTAAAAACGCTCAAACTTGCAAATGTATTTTAATATCATATAATGTTAGAAACTCAATTTTCTTTGGTATAGTTACTGATGTTTTTTTAAAAAATCCTTTAACTCGAAAATATTTCCATGCCAATACATGTCGGTCTTGTCAGTTTTGTATGAAATGTTGTTCACTGATATATCGCTTGCTGCGCGCGCTCCGAGGCCGAAGAAAAGTTGGTTTCAACGACGCCGATCAGAACCTCACCCGCGCAGCTACAGTGTCAAATTTAACGTTCAAAAACGTCTTGTCCGACCATTAAATAACATATTATTTTTAAATATAATTGACGTAAATGACAATATACAAATAAGCATGACGAGTGACCCGCTTTGCGGTCGAAAGATCACAGTCGGCGAGCCAGGTGGAATGAAAAGAAAACAAGTGGGGGAGTTGTGGCAACGAAGCTTCTTGTGTTGTTCCTTCACATAATAACATATGATTCGTAGTGTTGTGGTTATCACGTCCGCCTTGCACGCGTTAAGTCCTGGGTTCAATTCGCACATGGAAATTTTTTTTTTTAAATGTGTTTTTCTGCCAGTTCTTTTCCCCCTTTTTTGCGAAAAGACTAATCCTATAGTCGCATTATGGATGCAACTGGCAAGGGATGGTAGTAAAGGATGAGGGGGCAGGTAACACCTATTAAATATTACTTATCTAAATCTTATGTACTGAGTTTGATCTAGTGGCATCCATTGTAGCCAGAACCCATTCAAGGGAATGTACTCAAACACTTTTTTAAAAGGTCACGGCGGATAATGACAGAAATAATATTTATACTGCTTAGAAAAGAAAGAAAATTATATTATGGGCCCCGGCCCCTATCGGCAGGCTTGTCCATGGGATTTTTTTTCGTCCCATGGGATGGGATGGGATGGGACAGGCATAAATTGCCATGGGGTGGGATGGGATGGGACAGCAAAATATGTCCCACAGACAAGCCTGCCTATCGGTGCCAGATTTTACTTTCAAAACATTAATTTTATTTAAATCTCGACAATGTTTTTTAATATCTGTCAAGTTCGTGTAAAATCAGATGGGAAGTAAATTAACATAAACGTCCATAGGTTAAAAAAAACGTTGCAAGACGTTCTTATCTCAAAAGCCTCGAAAATGTTAATCTAGGTCATGATGGATTTGATAAGTAGAAAAAAAGGATTTGGAGCCCAAGCCCAAAAGGAATAGACATTAGGAGTTTAAAAACTTGTAAATTCTGACACGTGCCGTCAAATTTTTAAAACTCAAATTCTGTAGAGAATCCGCCAATTTACCCAGCAGCTAATGTTTTAAACATTGCTATATAACTGAACTTACTAAAAAAAAAAGGGTTATTTTTACAACTTTTTATGCAAGAAACATTTGCTTGAGTGTAATAAGCAGCTTCCCAAAGTAATCTTATATTATATGTTACAGACGCTTCTTCTGTACAGAAGATAATTGCGTCCTTCGTTATATTGCCATTAGATCCCTAAAATTTTCTTTATTTGGCTTTAAATAAACTAGAAAAGGGGTCCTGGGGCCCAATCATGTCAGTTGATTTCAATCTGGATAATAATTGAAATATTGTTTTGACAATGTTTGTAAAGATCTTGTGAGATTGAATAGGGAAAATGTCTTAAACGTTTATGAAAAAAAAGATACGAGGCTCAAGGCCCCAAAGACTACATAATATGAGTTAAATCTTCTAAAGTAATTTATCATGGACTATCATCATTTTATATACCAAATTTTTCAAGATCCATCCATTTAAATTATTGATCGGCAGACAGTGGTAAATTACACAAGTTTGGGTAAAAATGGAATTCCAAGAAGTAAAATAGTCCGATTTGAGACACATATAAAATGGGCTAAAATCCGCGAGATTTAAATTTTTATTTAACTAATTTATTTAAATACAAAAATCATTCACGTTTACGCGTATTTACAAAAGACACGGTTTATTAATTAAGACATGTTGGCTTCTCCAAGACAGAGAGGAATCCCAAAATTGAAGTAAACTACTGTAGGATCGCTCCATCACCAAGCTATGTATATGAATTATTTAGAACCGTAAATGGAGGCCATCATTCATTATATTATCCAGTATATCATTAAAGGACACTCAAAGCAAACCCGATTGTTTCGGGATTTGTGTAAAAATGATGAGGCTGAAACTACTTTGGCTTACTTGATTACACCAAAGTATGGTGTCTTTTACTCGGCACTGTGTGTTCCGGACAGAGAATGGTATCTGAAAGCTGAATCTCAAACATTTCTGGCTGGTCAAACCTTGTACTGGTGGATAAATGTATCAATTATTGTTGGGTGCACATATCGCATACTTAGATGATATGTTTGAGCATGTGAATGTGCCGAGCAAAGAACTACAGGGCAAGAAATATCAATATATTCACAACCAGATACGGATAGTTGTAGGAATTAAGTTAGTGGACTTTTCAATGATGGGCATGTACTTAGAAGAATGGGGAAGCATAAGTTTTGACCAAATCAATGCTCTAGTTATAAGACATCTTAACCATGCATCTAGAGAGCTGTTTATTCTTTACTTTCTAGCTATTGTGGACAATGAGTTTTAGAATCAGATATGCGGACGTCTCTAAAAGATGAAATAAAACATTAGGATTTTTAACAGTATAGTTAGTAACCAAGACCTATAAGGAAACGTTTATTTCACATTATCGATTACGTTTTTTCCACCCCATATAACAGTACCTATATATTCCGCCCCTGGTTATAAGATTACATAGTGAAAAGGCATCGCTGCGTAAACGTTGAGGCAAAGCTATGTGAGAAATACTTATTGCCCTAGATACCGTTGTGATCGGCTTGGTTTATCGCTGGCCACTTTAGTATTAAATTGCAAATTATAGAATGGTATATGTTATTATAAGATTTCATTTGCTGTGCTAATCTAGGTCAATAGATGATACTCAGTACATAAAATGCCTGGCATAGCTTCCTGTTGAGAAAAAAATATAACTTGTTTTT
>MUZC01000645.1:1404218-1436718 GCA_002072015.1 Radix auricularia | reverse complement strand
TTAATTTGCCCTAAACAATTATAAAAATATTGATAATATTATTAACGGTTCAAAGTTTGTCATCATCTTCTGAAGGGTTATTCCCCTTTCAACTGGTTGAAAAAGTTTAAACATAATATCCTGTAGGTAAATAATATATTCCATGTACGCTCACAAACTTTGAACACAGTTTTTAAACATTCTAACAATTTTGCTTCTTGTCTACAGGGCAAGTTGGAAGATGACAGCAGGGAGACACCCTATGACAGTGCCAGGGCCACTGATGTAAGGAAGATACTAGTTTGAAATGCGTGTCTCACAGAGATACAAATACATATGAATTAAACAATGGACATGTGTGGCTTGTGCATTTCTATTTTCTATCAATTGAGAATCTAAGACAAAGCTATTAAATTTCATTACCCACGTCTCTCTGTCTGTTTCTGTCCCTTTCTCTTCCATTCTCTATCTTTCCCAACCACCTTCCTCTCTGTCCCATGCTCACTCTGTCCCTCTCTTCTCTATTTGTCCCCACCTGCTCATTCTGTCCCCACTCTCTGTCCCTCTCTCTCTTATTCTCTATCTGTTTGTCCCTCTCACATCGCTATCTATCTATCTGTCTATCTATCTATCTATCTATCTATCTATCAATCTATCTATCTATCTATCTATCTATCTATCTATCTATCTATCTATCTATCTATCTATCTATCTATCTATCTATCTATCTCTATATATCTATCTATCTAATCTATCTATCTATCTCTATCTATCTATCTATCTATCTATCTATCTATGTATATATCTATCTATCTATCTATCTATCTATCTATCTATCTATCTATCTATCTCTATATATATATCTATCTAATCTATCTATCTATCTATCTCTATATATCTATCTATCTATCTATCGATCTCTATCTATCTATCTATCTATCTATCTATCTATCTATCTATCTATCTATCGATCTCTATCTATCTATCTATCTATCTATCTCTATATATCTATCTATCTAATCTATCTATCTATCTATCTATCTATCTATCTATCTATCTATCTATCTATTACTACAACCACGAATACCACACTAACCTTATTTTAATATCTAACTTCAAAAAAGTATATCATTACATGTACTTATATGTATAACAACAGCAACATGTGGGAAATTGATACCTTATATGCAATCAATATTTCGATTTTTATGTTTGCCAGAGTTTAAATTGATAAATACTCCCCTTCCATATTCTCCACAAATCTATCTGTAATAAAACTTAAATCGCTTAGGATAGAATCCCATGTTAAGAAATACTGATTCGAACATATTTTTATCATTAAAAATCTTTATTTATTTATTCAGATGACTTGACTATATGATTTTTTTTTTCCTTTTAGGAACTCTTAAGTTCGTTTAAAGAAGTACCTGATCAAGAGAATTCACAGAGGGTTGTTCTGAAAAGGGGGGCAACTGAAGAAGAAGATGATGGCTATATCCGCACTGTCGTCAGCAGGTAGGCGTTACTAACAACAAAAGGAAATTTGTTTAAAAGTAAATAAATAATTTTAAAACTAACTTTGTTGTTTGCTGTGTTGATGTTTTTTTTTGTTTGTTTTTTTTGGTCTTTTTTTTTTTTTTGAAATGTAGTGGAACGGTTATTAGTTATGAACCTTAAAAGCACCTCCTTTACTAAATGTCTTACACATTATTCCAATTCACAGTCCGCTGTCTTTGTCTTATATTGTCATGAAACATGTGAAAATGGTGTCTGTCTATAAGACTGTCTAAATTAACCATATTTTAAAAAGCCACACCAAAAAATTACCAACTCAACTTTGAAAACTGAAAAAGTTTCAGTGGAAAGAAAGTTTAGTTTAAAAACATTGTGACGGAATCTTTCCAGGTTTGAACATCGTTAACAATTAATGCCTCAGATTTGCATGATGGACACACACCTTTACTTCGGCGATACATTAAGTCATTCATTAACTAATGATTCATCTTTAACTTTATCACAACAGTTCTTAATTAAAAGTTTACAGAAAGGCAAGCGCCATAGATGTGTGCGTGTGTGTACGTCCGACTGTATATTATATCACTATATATGTTACAATGGTTTCCTTGAAATGTTTAAGAGCCCTCAAATGTAAACATCAACTAATTCTCAATACTTTCTAATGCTATGCAATCACTTATGTGTAAACAAATCTCAAAAACTGCAATTCTTTAAAAGTATATAGGCCTAGAACATTTTTTATCTTTCTATATCAGAAAATATAATTTAAAAAATGTTTTATAATTTATATTTTTGGAGCATTCCAAGAATATAAAATAGGAAAACGTTTCTCGATGTGTATAAATTCTCAATAAGTCTGCAGCCTCACTTTGCTAGTGGTGGCAACAAGAATGTCTATCATCTAATAACCAAAGGAAACATATGCTCCAGACTTGGCCCTAAAACTTTGTTCAAATTTCAATTTCCGTCTCGTCCACAGACCAGACAGCCCCTTGCACGTGACTGTGGTCAAAGAGAAATCGACCCGTGTCCGAAGGGCAACATTTAGCTACAGCCCCAATTGGAAGTATAACATCCCTTACGTCATCGGGCCTTCATTCGCCGCCCTGGGTAAAAATAGACATAGGGAACTGTTTTAGATTTTTGGAAATATATGAGAAATAATTAAACATTTTAAACATTCGTAGAGAACAATAATGAATTGTGAGAAAATGTGCAAGTTAATAAGCGTTGTATAGCTTCAACGGTGAATTTTATCGTTCCTAATTTTCTTATTGAGATACAAAATATGATTTGAAATACTCGATGCATAAACGCTTCCAAGTTAACAAACGTCGAAGGCCAACGATAGCAAACATTTCAAACATTAAAACTATTTATTAGGCACTTTTTTATTTTTAAAAATATCAGAAAAAACAACTAATTCAATCATTAAAAGCTGCGAAATTGTAGTGAGGATAATTTTATTTACTTGCTTGCTTCACAACTTCACACAAAATAAAATGTAAAAATTAAAAGTAAAATTTAGAAAACTAAAAAAGAAGAATTTAATTTAGATCTATATCTTTTCAAAATATTCACATTATGTGTCATCCTTCCGGATGAGCGAATCGAAAAGTGTGGAATTTCATTTCGGAGTCCTGTGAATTCTTTTTGATAAAAATGCCAGGATGAATGTAACGAAAAAGTTTGATTTTGTGGAATAGCTAGAGGATGGAGGGAAGTGGACTAAATTCAAATAGCTATGTGCGAGACAAACAATTAAGGTGTAGTAATAATAATAAATAACGCTACATTTAGTTGATATATCACACCGCCATTTAAATTTTACCTCCCCTCCCTACTTTCATTTATTTATCCCCTTCCTTCATTAACCACCATCTCAATTGTAGCATTTACCTCCCATTCCAAGTTTTTAACATGTACCTCCCATTCCCAGTTTTTAACATGTACCTCCCATTCCCAGTTTTTTACATTTACCACCCATTCCCAGTTTTTAACATGTACCTCCCATTCCCAGTTTTTAACATGTACCTCCCATTCCCAGTTTTTAACATGTACTTCCCACTTCCATTTCCCCGTGTCTCTGCTCACAGTGGTAATGTATTAATCCCAAACAATCTTGCACTTCAATTTATAATTGTACGTTATGTTACCCCCTCCCTCCCCTTTTCCCCCAATAAACTGCCTGCTCCATTGTTGATTGCTCTGATTTAGGAAACTACTACACGGTGCTCCTCAAACGGGCCCTCCAGTGGATCATGGACCGCTTGTGTGTGACCTTCATTGACGAAACGTCCAGGTATAACCCCAACGTGCAGAACTGGTTCATCAATAACGGTTACCAGGTCAACGGCTACGTCAGCATTCAAGCAGGAACTGGGTAAGTGACGCTGTCGTTTGGTATCAAGGCCAAGATTAACGTTATCAGTTTATGTATGCTGAAGACAACGCGCAAAATAACTTCCAAGTTGCCTGTGTATATAGCACGTCTTATAAATTTTTTGTTACAAAAAGTATATGTAGTTTCAGAGCACCCATCAATTTTAATGCCTTCTTTCATTAAATTACATGAAAAATGAGAGAGCTCATTTGAGTATAATTATTCCATAAAAGCCTTTTCACTAAATTTTATTAATGAAGTGTTCAAATTTTTTTGTGCTGAAAACGTTTCACTTGACATTCTAGCTGCTCCGCTGACAGTGGTCCGGGTGATGGGAACCAAGCTAGGACCGTGTACCCTTGTCAGGAGTTTGTAAGTCGGCAGTTTTCAACGATGGTTTAATTTCACAAAATTTAGGGTGTTTTTGTTTCTTTAACGTCGAGCTTCTCTTTTATTCCATACATAAATGCTAGATATCTACATTTTTCAAGTTTGGATTTAATTTTCTTTTTTAATTTCGAAAACAATTTTAACGCTAGTCATGAATTATATATACATATATAGTCTCTGATAGCACAACTAACATCTGTCACGGTTCCCTAGTACAACTAACATCTGTCACGGTTCCCTAGTACAACTAACATCTGTCACGGTTCCCTAGTACAACTAACATCTTTCACGGTTCCCTAGTACAACTAACATCTGTCACGGTTCCCTAGTACAACTAACATCTGTCACGGTTCCCTAGTACAACTAACATCTGTCACGGTTCCCTAGTACAACTTATATCTATCATAATTTCCTAGTACAATAAACATCTGAAGAGTACAAAGCAAGAAACGGCTAAGTGACATTTTTAAATTTTATTATTATCCCTTGTATTTGCTAGATAATAAAAACTAGAATGCTCTGAATGAGGTTTCATTTTTAAAAAAACATGTCTCTAACCCAATTAGATATCCAAATCTATTTCGTTAATTTATAAGAAATCAGTATAATTTTTAACTTAAATACTTGAATATCTGAAAACTTCAAAAATTTGACTTAGCCGTTTCTTTGCTTGTACTCTTCATCTGTTTCCACCAATCTCCAGATCATCAACACCCATGAGATACTGCACATACTAAACGGCGCCCATGTCCAGCAGGGATACATTAGGAGCAGATACATTTCAGTTAACCCGGACAATATTCAGCCAAGTAAGTAAAAAATACTTCACTTTACTAAGTTAATACTTTTTTTTTAAAAAAAAAGAATATATTAGAGGAACATAAATCTTAAGTTAGACAACAAAAAACTTGTTAACGCTTTTTTAAAAATAAAAATAGACTATACTTTCATTTTGAAATTTTTTACCTCATTTTTTAATTTTTTTTTAAATATTTTTTTTTCGCTCCCGTATTCTCAATATTTTCAAAAAGAACTATGATGTTCGTAATGTATTTGCTAAAAATGTTTTTATGGTCGGCATAACATTTCGATTTCTTTAATTATTTCGAACAAGAAAGAAAAACAATTAGTTTCAATTTCAACAATTAGAAGCAATCTATTTGAAGAAATCTGCAACCTCTTTATTGTCCTTCAACTGTTTTTTTTTTTTAAATTCCCGTACATATCACCATAATAACAATATTTATATATATATAAAAATAATTCACTCGCTAAATTCAAAGGCAGAGGTCAACATGATCTTAATCGAATAAAAGGAAAATTATAAATCATGAAAAGTTTTAACATCTTTTCATTATATCAATTAACTTCTTGCTACAGTTTATTATATGTCGTGTTTAACTTCCTGCCACAGTTTATTATATGTCGTGTTTAACTTCCTGCCACAGTTTATTATATGTCGTAACTTCCTGCCACAGTTTATTATATGTCGTGTTTAACTTCCTGCCACAGTTTATTATATGTCGTATTTAACTTCCTGCCACAGTTTATTATATGTCGTGTTTAACTTCCTGCCACAGTTTATTATATGTCATGTTAAACTTCTTGCCACAGTTTATTAGATGTTATGTTAAACTTCTCACGTATTGTTTCAACTCCATAGGTCTACTATCTACTTACGACGCCTTCCCTGAAAACAGTAGTTTCTTAAACTACTACTTTGACCCAGCGTCGTCCTTGATGTATGGTTCAAAGGTCAATGGCATAAACATGTGTTATATTAAATTTAGAGACGATTACACAAAAGACGAACATCAGATAAACTACAGACCACAATACAAAACTCGTATATCCGTTAAACTACAGACCGCATACAAAACACGTATATCCGTTAAACTACAGACCGCATACAAAACACGTATATCCGTTAAACTACAGACCACAATACAAAACACGTACATCCGTTAAACTACAGACCACAATACAAAACACGTATATCCGTTAAACCACAGACCATAATATAAAACAAGTATATCCGTAAAACTATGAACCAATAGACTAAAACACGCGAGCCAGTAAAACTATGAACTAATAGACTAAAACACGCGTGCCAGTAAAACTATGAACCAATAGACTAAAACACGCGTGCCAGGAAAACTATGAACCAATAGACTAAAACACGCGTGCCAGTAAAACTATGAAACAATAGACTAAAACACGCCTGCCAGTAAAACTATGAACCAATAGACTAAAACACGCGTGCCAGGAAAACTAAAGACCTATAGACACGAATACGTGTACATGAAAAAACTGCAGACCATCAGAAAAAAAAACAACAACATATATCAGTAAAACTACAGACCAAAAGCTAAAGACGTAAATATCAATTTGAACAGCAGAGCATAAGTAAATAGAAGGATCAGCTAAAAGAAGAAAAATTCTACACAAAAATCCTAAGCATAGAGATAAGAAACTTTAAGACACCAACAAATAGAAACTTGAACCAAAAAGCAACTCTTTGTGCGTCAAACGATACTGACTCTTTGTCTTTGTTGATGTTTCCATTGTCCAGACCTGGAGCAGGAATGGTGACGCCACGTACTCGTACATCCGAGACGACTTCGCGACCAGCGCCTTGTCTACAGACAACATCAACTTTCAAGAAATGAACAAAGTCTACAAGTGTAATGGTACGTTTATCTGATACGTTGATGTAATGAACAAAGTATACAAGTTTAATGGTACGTTTATGTAATACGTTGATGTAATGAACAAAATCTACAAGTGTAATGGTACGTTTATGTAATACGTTGATGTAATGAACAAAGTCGACTAGTGTAATGGTACGTTTTTTAGCGCATTTTCGAGAAGTCGAATGCGCTATTGCACCCGTTTTGTCCGTCTGTCATCACCTTTGATCACAGCATCCATAAGTCCTAGACCCATGATGTATATATGTTTTTTGTATGTCCTGACCTGCCATTTGTGCATCAACACTCAGTTACTCGATCCGTTAAAAAACCCCGTTAAAACTACCAAAAAACTTTGCGAATCGAGAGGCAACACTGGCGCAGGGAACGGCCGCCATTGCCGGAAGTCGAATACATCATTTTTCAAGCATTCAAGAGTGGTGCGAAGGCGTGCAAAAGAATTAGTTTGTTTTTTGTTTTTTTTTTTGTTGACGTCATTAGAATATGTGTAAAAGTTTAGAGAGTTTTACGTCATCATTTGTGGTGACTTGTAGTTAGATTAAAGAGAAAATATTTTTTTTTAAAATGTAAAGAAATGACTTTTAAATTTAAAAAATGTCAGGTATATTCATTACACAAGAAAATTCATAAAAATATGTCTAAAATCTAATCACACTTACTGATAACTACATAATGCTGATATCTAACATAAGTACTGATACATAATACGAAAATGTGCTAACACGTCCTGAGTTCCAAAAGGGACCAGGCTTAACATGATTTTTTAATACGGTAATGTAATGAACAAAGTCTACAAGTGTAATGGTACGTTTATGTAATACGTTGATGTAATGAACAAAGTCTACAAGTGTAATGGTACGTTTATGTAATACGTTGATGTAATGAACAAAGTCGACTAGTGTAATGGTACGTTTTTTTAATACGGTAATGTAATGAACAAAGTCTACAAGTGTAATGGTACGTTTATGTAATACGTTGATGTAATGAACAAAGTCGACTAGTGTAATGGTACGTTTATGTAATACGTTGATGTAATGAACAAAGTCTACAAATGTAATGGTACGTTTATCTGATAGGGTAATGTAATGAACAAAGTCTACTAGTGTAATGGTAAGTTTATCTGATACGGTATGTAATGAACAAAGTCTACAAGTGTAATGGTACGTTTATCTGATAGGGTAATGTAATGAACAAAGTCTACAAGTGTAATGGTAAGTTTATCTGATACGGTATGTAATGAACAAAGTCTACAAGTATAATGGTAAGTTTATCTGATACGGTATGTAATGAACAAAGTCTACAAGTGTAATGGTACGTTTATCTGATACAGTAATGTAATGAACAAAGTCTACTAGTGTAATGGTACGTTTATCTGATACGGTTTGTAATGAACAAAGTCTACTAGTGTAATGGTAAGTTTATCTGATACGGTATGTAATGAACAAAGTCTACAAGTGTAATGGTACGTTTATGTAATACGTTGATGTAATGAACAAAGTCTACTAGTGTAATGGTACTTTTATCTGATACGGTAATGTAATGAACAAAGTCTACAAGTGTAATGGTACGTTTATGTAATACGTTGATGTAATGAACAAAGTCTACTAGTGTAATGGTACGTTTATCTGATACGGTAATGTAATGAACAAAGTCTACTAGTGTAATGGAACGTTTATCTGATACGGTAATGTCTGCTTCGACTTTAATTCAACGATTTTCCTTTTTTATGTTGTTTTTAAAAATTATAAATACATCTTCAAGTAGACTGGAGAGAATTTTATTTGCTTGAAACTGATTTTTAAACGCACTAATATACTATTGGAAATATTGTATTTAGTAAAAACACAAAGTGAAAACACTGGAGGATACAAAAACAAAGAGTAAAGCAGTAATATTAATAAGGCGTAAAATTCTTGCTTGACTAACAACAAGACAAATACATTGCAATCTTAATATACATGAGGATAAAAAAAAACACCTTTCCAATTCGGCATACTTGAACAACGATTACAAATTATCGTTTCTCTCAGCCAGGATTCGGACATGGCATTGGTTGTCTAGGGAATCAAGGAAAACAATTTATGCTTTATCAACATTCAATAATATAAATAAATTTGCAAGACTAAACACTAACTATGGAAAAGCGTAGGACGCAATATTTTTCTGTACAGGAGAAGAATGTGTAACGGTTAAGATTAGATGATAATATGAGCTATGCGATAAACACTCGTTTAAACACACAAATGTTCATGAGATAATGCCTTACTTCTGAAATTTTCTGCCAGAAATACTCATTCAAACTCACTTCAATTATCCTTTACTCTAGAAAATTTCTGCGGTAACTCAACAATCAACTGTGGTCTAGGATACTACGCACGTGTCAAAGGTGTTTGTCGCTGTGTCTGTCCTGATAACAGAGACGTAGGCACAAACTGTCAGACGTTGAAGAATGGACGTAAGTTGGAAGTGCTTTCGCTATGTTTTCTTTTAGTTAAATTTTCTAACAGTTTAAATTCTTATCATGGAACGGATGTGCAGTTCTAACCTAGTGTCAAGAATCGGTAGCCTCATGTTTAAAAAAAATAATTAAAAAAACAAAACAAAAACAATGTGTTGGGAAATAAATGGAGCCCCACGTTAAAGTATGAATGGAGATATTTGTTTATTATGATATTTTTATAGGTCAAACGAACATTATAATAGGAATAGTTTGTTGCTTTTTCTTTCATTTTTTATCAAAACCAACATGATTAGATATAGAAATGAGAATTTAATTATTTTTTTCTGTACTGTAAGTGATGTTGGATTTTTATGTAAAATAAACAATATTTGGCCACTTACGTCAATTTGCATTTTAAAGGTGTTTAGTCCTGTCGATATTAAGTAGAGCGTAATGAATATTGATGTCCATTATTTTCGAGAACCTTTTGTAATCTCTTTCATTTACAGTTATATTCAATGAAAACCAACATATTTTCTCTACTTTTATCTCCTTTTATCCAGCTTCAACCCTTGCTGTGTGGCCTAACACACCCATCATCTTGGTTGCTGGAGGGCCGAGCCACTCTTGTCCAACAGGCTTCAACCCAACCCCTGGTTGGTTTTCTTTTACCGGAAAATTTGCAGCCACCCAGTCGCCAACAGGACCCGTGGCCCTCCCCTTCTCTGGAACGACCCATTGGGTCCCAGTCTGTACCAAACCCCCACCGGCAACAATCGACTGGGAATCCTGGCCCCCTGGTGGTCAATACAGTATCATCAAATATCCTGGCGTAGACTGTGGGGGAGGTAAGCTTATGTTCCAAGATTTGCTTATCCAATACCGTAACCAAAGGCATTAAATAGTATGTCAACTATTTAAATATGTCTGTATTTATCTTTTTTTATAAACGTATTAGCTTTTAAGCTCTTTTTTTCTAAATTAAAAAAATACATATGTTAAAATGACTTTCATCATCAAATATAATCAGTATAATTTTAACAAATTTTAAAATAAAATTTTTCCAATGTTTTCATTATTCCTTTTTTTTAAAACAGTATCAAACAATTACTTGAATCACAGCTTTAAAAAATTTACCCAGCAATAAATATACTGTATTGAAACATTCTAAGTTGCCAACTGGATTTGAGTTTGAGAAGTGGAAATTCACTTTGGTTTTAAAAAAATTGGGTCGTGGGCCTGGAAGGCCGAATCTTCATGTTGGTATAAAGTTTTATTCTGGCTCTCGCGTGTTTAGGTCTCAGTCTACATTAACCAATCGGATGTGATCATGCTACCCCCCCCTTTCTTCGCCCAGTAATTAACGGACTTTAGCACACTCACAAGAAACGCAGTTCCTCTTTGAGTTCATGAAAAATTTTCTTCATTACTAACAACCGAGGACATCAATTTATTCTCTTCTCTGCATTCCAGAGGAGGAAAATAGGATAAAACATAATTATGTTTGGGAAGTTATTTTTTTAATAACTACAATTTAGCGATCAAACTTATTATAATGTTCTGATACCAAATCCCGTCTTACTTCCCGTGTCCAGGTTTTGTTGACTCAGGATTAGAGTTCCAGTCCCTGGCCGCAGTTAACACCAATGGGAGTATAGGCGAAACAAGTGTCAACGGTTTAAATATCACTCAGAGATACTGCTCCAGGTACCAGGAGTTCTCAAGCGTTGCCGTGGAACTTCCAGACGCTGAACCCTTTAGGCTATTTGCAAGAGGACCGTGTCCCATTATTAAAGGTAATGACGTACATGATCAGACTTGAAGAAAAATTCAGAATTTACACGGTAACGAATATTTTTGAACAGGAAAATAACATAAATGAAAACAGTAAACTTGCTGGGTTAATTTACAATTAAACAAGAGATCTATTTGATATCTGAAATACGATTAAAAGAAAATAATTTTTGGAATTTGCGTATAAGAAAGAGACAATCACATATCAAATATGATACATTAATGCTAATGAAGAATATTGTCGGTGTATGGTGGGAGAAAATCCAATGTAGAGCCTAAATTTGCTTAAAATTAGACTTTCAACTCATTTCAACACAGGCCTTAAGTCAACAGCTGTTAGGAACAACTGGTGGACTGGCATCAGCAGAGAGTTCGGCAGCGCGTCATCTCCGTGGTGGCTGTACTCTACTGCCATAACTACGAGTCTTTGCTACTATCAGCCTCCGACATACGGTGAGTGATGTGCGACCGTGAGAAGTGTGGTTAGATCACGAATGGTAGGCAGAGAGCTAAAGGACATTCACAAAATATGTCATTGACGCTAAAAGAGATTTTCAGGACATGAGGGGTGAAAACTTAAGATATTCAGCGAAGACCCCTCTCACAAACTTTAAATATGATCTAATATACCTCTGTATTTAATTTAGTAAGTCCCAAATCGGTGTTCGTATGGGGTCCTAATGTTTTACATTAAAGCTTACTAGGGGCTTGGAAGACTTTGCGTGGTGCCTCGACTCCCTTCCAGGTCAGCAGTTGCTTAGTGTACGACATTCATTATTTTTATTGTGGCTTGTGGACTCGATCCAACGCCCCTCAACTTGTGAGGCTAGCGCACTATTGACTTCGCTATCCAGCCACATACTCCTTCCTATATGAACTGTATAAAAAATGATTTTTCAGAAACATGATGAGTTTTCTACCGGTGGTTTATAGCCCTGATATAATTCATTCGCTGATTTTTAATAGGATCATGATAATATAAAGACTTTCCTGCCTTTTATTTAATAGGTTTAACATAATTAATGGATTTAATTCTTAAATTCTTGGAAACCGAAATGTAAAATATAATATTTCTATCTGATACATGAAAGCTTTACTCAATCTACTTGGAGAATAGCAGTATTTAAAAAAAAAATATTTTAGACGATGTTATTTAGCTTACATAATGTTTTTTTTTTGTGACTGCTTTTAGTGCCTTTTAGCATCAAATCTTTCACCATCATTTTAATGCACTTTGCATCGCTCAACTGAGCTGAAAATTGTTAACCGACTGTATCTCCGTTGAAAATACTAATATTTCAAAAAAAAGTTCATTTAATTTGCACAGCCCCCTGTCAAATTATTTGCATTTTATGCAAATTTGTTTATCCTGTCAAATAAAGCAATCGTTTTTTTTTTCAGATAATCACATGGAAATGATAAATACATTTAAAAATTGTTAAAAGAGTGAGCTCTCATCTCAAATTTAAATTTTTAAAACCTTGCTAATACGTAATAAAAATAAAAATGTGTGAATAAAAATTTGGACAAAAATACGAATTTTTTAAAGTAAGCACGCCGTTATTCCGAATCACTAAAAATGTCATGATACCTTATTCATGCACACTAAGACTCACTTTGAACTTCTCACGTCTACAAGTTAAACACCGTTGGTGCCTAGCATAGATGTTATCGATGTTGATATTGCGCATGTTAATAGCATTGTTCAGTGGAATCTCATCTTCTGAATATTTTTCGTACACATAAAAATTGTCTTGTGTACTCATTGTGCTTCAAAGACACACTGCATATGGTTGGCTCATTTTAATATGGTGACAGAGATTGTCCCATAATTCTTATATTCTTACATGGTGTTTCGTAACGGGTGTCACCTTTATCGGGAGGCACTGTATAGCAACCACCTCTATGTTTAAACATGAGAATTTGAAATAAAATTGCGGTGTGAGGAAATAATCCCTATTTTTCACTTTTAGTGAATTTTACCTATTACTATTATTACAATTTTAGTGCATTTTACCTATTACTATTATTACAATTTTAGTGCATTTTACCTATTACTATTATTACAATTTTAGTGCATTTTACCTATTACTATTATTTCAATTTTAGAGCATTTCACCTATTACTATTATTATAATTTATTGGGTTTTTTTCCTTTTTGTTTTTATTGAAACTCTTCTCTATATTCATATGCTTGTGGTCATACAGGCTGTAACCAACTGGTCACATTAAATGGCACAAACAGATCCGTTACCATAACAACGCCAGGTTTTCCTACAGCCAGGGGGCCAAACAGAAGGTGTTTCTACGCATTTAATGTAAGGGAGTAATCTTTGATAAAATTAATAATTTTGGTTATGAATATATCTAGTCAGACCTCTAAGTCGATTTTAAAGGAACCCAAAAAAATCGACTTACGGAGATTTCCTGTTGTAGACAATGGCGTAATAATCAACGATAATGTTGATATTCAAAGCAGATTGGAGTAGCCATCCCGGTGAAAAGGCTTGACATGAAAGAGAGGTGCTGTCTGATGTTTCAAATGAAAGGAAGCCATCTTCCTTTGACTATACAGAGAAAGCCCCCCTTCCCACACTTTACTCCCTGGGACGGGGGCAGCAAGATTTTTCTTTTCAAAATGAGTCACAGCACTCATCAAAGGTTTGCGGATTAGTTCCCCTTTTTTGAGCCACGCCTTTGCCTTTTCTAGTTCATTTTTGGCTCGAAATAGACGTTTACGTGGCTTTACGGAACACGTGTCCTGAAATGTCGCCCCCGAATAAGGTCCCCATCGCTATGGAAAATTCAACTAAGAGAGTTTAGAAGCCAAAAAATCATTGAGTTAATTAAGAAGATCTATAACAATTTAGTCTTGATGGAATTAGGCCGGGACCTAACAATTAATCTGATATGAGGATGTTTTCGACTTAGCGAAG
The DNA here is from genome assembly GCA_002072015.1 of Radix auricularia. Lineage (NCBI taxonomy): Eukaryota > Metazoa > Mollusca > Gastropoda > Lymnaeidae > Radix > Radix auricularia. The sequence goes on along the minus strand of MUZC01000645.1, from coordinate 1,422,567 downwards.
CTCGACTTAACGAGGTTTGACTCTGGTAAAAATTTATTTTGTTGTTTTTCTAAATGGGAGCGTAATTCATTATTTCCGATAACATGGCCCTTTTCACATATCAGGAAAAAAATTTATGGAATTATAAGGGCAGGTTAGAGAAAATATCGAGCATTTTTTGGTACGGTTTATCTTATCTTATCTTAAGATATACAGACGCTCCTTCTATGCAGAAGATAATTGCGTCCACAGACCATGAGAGATGATCTGTTGGCAAGTGATGCAGCGGTCACAGGCCACAGCTATAGGGGTTCCACGCATTACCCCAGCCGCCTAACTATTGTCTAGTTAGGTACCCATTCGGAGCTGGGTGACTCGGGGACTCCTCAGGCCGCGAGAACAAATCATGTGGATTCGAACCCGTGACCATCGGTATGACAGTCGAGAGCGCTACCTCTCGACCACCACGTCCCACGGTTTGAATGAGCTGCTCTTGTAGAGGAGATGCTAGATAAGAAAAATTAAGTATTTTTTTTAAAGAATAAAATTAATGTGTTTCAAGGTTTCAGTTTTGACCAAAAAAATGGTTAAAGGAAAAAGCTAACAGGCTATAGCAAATATTTTTTGACGCCTCCGTTTACTCTCACTTTCAATTCAATGCTTAGCTTGTTACCCTGATCTTAGGAAAACCTCAAATAATACGTCTCTTGTTCAACACAGGTTCCTGACGGCTCGCAGCTGAGGCTGACAATCAACTCAATGGAACTCAGCACAGTCAACGACGACGCGTTTCTTATAAGGAGATACCACCAATGGCAGGAGCCTTACAAGTAAGGGAGACAATCCTTATTCACATTATTAGAAATGTACAATAATTGATGTCCATACACTTATGGTATTTTGTTATACACGAGTATGAAAGAAATGTTAAACAGATACTTAAATTAATTTAGCATATTCCAAAGGCTTGCTTATAGATAGCAAAAAGGAAGGATTGGGCGAGGGGGGGGGGGAGAACGGTGAATGAAGAAATAAGAAAAGCGTGAGTGAACGTCTATTGGGGCGGGACCACAGACACATTGTTGGTCTTGAGACACCAGCCTGTACCTCCCTTTGCTTGCCAACCAGGAGCTGATATTGGCTGACCCTCGCTATGGTCAGCTATCTTCACAAAATGGTAATCGGGGGGGGGGGGATAGGGAGACACATTTTTAAAATTAAAAAAAAAAACTAAATGTGTTCGCCGGGGCTTGGACCCAGCACACGTTATTATGTGAAGGAACAACGCGATAACAATTGTTGGTCTCGAGACCACATCTGCTTTCCAACTGATTGGTTGACCCCAGCAAGGGTCATTCATCACGCTTCTTTGCACATAATCGCCTTGAATTATAAATATACAAGATTTAAGAGAAGTTATTCAATAAAGGTGTATGCAATGAAATGATAACAAATTAATTATCATCCGCTAAATCTATGGACCCAAGGTGAATTGAAAGTAAAGTAAATTTTACTGTAATCATGGTAACGATGAATTCTGTTTTAAGGTTGTTTGCTGATGCTGATTTTTGTTAGGGCATTTTCGAGAAGTCGAATGCGCTATTGCACCCATTTTGTCCGTCCGTCTGTCATCACCTTTGATCTCAGCATCCATAAGTCCTAGACCCATGAGGTATATATGTTTTTTGTATGTCCTGACCTGCCATTTGTGCATCGAGACTCAGTTACTCGATCCGTTAAAAAACCCCGTTAAAACTACCAAAAAATATTTCGAATCGAGAGGTAACACTAGCGCAGGGAACGGCCGCCATTGCCGGAAGGTGTATACATAGTTCTTCAAGCATTGAAGAGTGGTGCGAACGCGGGCAAAAGAATTTTTTTTTTAGTTGACGTCATTAGAATATGTGTAAAAGTTTAGAGAGTTTTACGTCATCATTTGTGGTGACTTGTAGTTAGATTAAAGAGAAAATAAAAATTTTTAAAATGTAAAGAAATGACTTTTAAATATAAAAAAATGTCAGGTATATTCATTACACAAGAAAATTCATAAAAATATGTCTAAAATCTAAACACAATTACCGATAACTACATAATGCTGATATCTAACATAAGTACTGATACATAATACGAAAATGTGCTAACACGTCCTGAATTCCAATAGGGACCAGGCTTAACATGATTTTTTTTTTTTTATTTTTCGGTTTGTGAAAGATTCATAACCCAAAGATATAAGATTATTTTAAAACCCAGGATACAAGATTAAATGAGATTTCTTGAAAGCATAAACATTTCTTAATTTATTTTTAAACTTTCAAGACAAATTTATTTTTTAAAAATAATTTTGGATGAAAAAAATCATGAATTTTAACATGAATTTTAATAAGGTCTTAGTGGTATATTTCACGTTTACGCATTAATTTATTAAATTTGTTATTATCCAATTATTCATTTCCAGGGTAGACGTCAATAACTGGCCCTACCAGGTGATCAGTGAGAGAAGTTACCTTGACATTGAACTCTGGACAGGTTATGACACAACCACCAAGAAGGGAGTTAACTTCACTGTTGATGTGATTCTTCGTGAGTATAGGAGAATAGTGTCTGGGGCGTCATTCATAGTGTTGCGTCTGCTATGTTAAGGTTTGAGACGGAGATAGGTTTCACTTAAAGTTTATCGTCAGACATTACTATTATGGATGGAAAACATGTAAACAGGGTATTAGTCTCACCCCCCCCCCCAATGGTGTTCACTATTTCGAACGGCAAGTGTACCGGGGCTTTAGTGTACCATCATTCTTAATACAATTTAGGAATGTAAACACTCTAAACCAGTCTTCCTCAAACTATTAATAGCTTCAAACCGGTAAACGTTACATAATTTTCTACAGTCTGCTGAGGAGTTGATGGGGGGCGGATTTTGATTATTAATTCAAAATAAAATGCAGTAAAGCTCCACCATAAAGAAATATAAAGGCATATAACATGATTTTTTGAGTCATCTGAATACAAGACAAGTGCTAACCCTGAACTTGTTCCTCTGCCATGATGCGGTTCCATCTTGGTATGATGAGTGCAATGAAATCAGAAGTAAGCTCTTTAATCTCTAGATTTTTAGCCATGACTTTTATCAAGTACAACGGTTCAGTTGTTGTCTCGAACATAGTTTTCATGCCGTGGTCATTCAAAATCTCTGACAGTCGATAATTTTCTTGCACAGATATGCTAGATTTGGGTGTTTTGTTTATAAAGGGACGTGGATTCATTATTTATAATTTCGTGGGCTTTTTTCAATAAGGAAATACCGCATGAGCCATTCTTAAAAGCACAAGCAAGTGCACGTGTACCAACTGGGAGAATGAATTCTCATGAACATTCTAAAAACCCTACTATTCGAATAAATATCCAAAACGCCTCCGTTTGCGCACCGTCTCCACAAATCCAGTTAGGCTTAAATATTGCGCACCGTCCCCACAACTCCAGTCAAGCTTCAAGTTTACACACCGTCCCCACAACTCCTGTTAGGCTTAAATTTTGCGCACCGTGTCCACAACTCCAGTCAGGCTTCAAGTTTGCGCACCATCCCCACAACTCCAGTCAGGCTTCAAGTTTGCGCACCATCCCCACAACTCCAGTCATGCTTCAAGTTTGCGCACCGTCCCCACAACTCTTGTTTGGCTTGAATTGCAGCTAACTTTTTCTGCCAACTTGAAAACGTTTGTCAGGATTTCCTGTAGGGACATAGATCTATAGTCTATAGAGTTCATTGGGTTTATTGAATATGGCACACGGGAAAGCCAGATTTTAGTGACCCATACTTTGACACTGAAATGTCCTACCAGGGGCCCTCTTTTCACAGAGAAACTGTTGCCATAGCTCTCGAAATTCAAATACTCTGGCATGGATTTTTTTCTTTGAATTACGATCTTATCTATATGTACAAGAGAAGACATGGGGCCTGCGTCAATCTCTTCACGATGCAATTGAAACATGCGAAAGTTAAGGACTTGTTCCTTGATGTGGTAAAGAAATTTAACAAAGTATTTAAACCCTCAAGTGACTTGAACAGTCTACGACTGTGATGTTGGTTGTCAAAGATAGTGTGCACAACAAATCCCTATAAACATCCTGGGGATAAGGATACCCCACGTAACAAAGTCATTTCGTTTATATCTATACCTGTAGCATGTTTACTACTGCACTGATGTATTATTCATGTCTGAATGACTTCGGCTATGTCGTAAACGTTCCTGTAATAACGTTAACAGACAAAGACAAATCTTTGTATATTTTAAACAGAAGCTTCTAAACGAGGCTCACATAGAGTGTCTTTTGTGGTGGGCCACATCAATTCTTTAGTGAATGGCTTTCTCGCCTAAGCATTACGGTATGCCACTAAATACAAAGCTCCTTTGGCATTCTACTCATCTAATGTGGTGGCTCTTAGTAGTTTCTTCTGAACATCGTGTTTGTGGGGGGGGGGTCTTTGTTTTTTTTTAATTGTTTATTTTTAAATATCCAGGTACTTTTTTTTATTTTGAGAATCGCACAATTTCAAGGAAATAAAAATAAATTTAAGTAAAATGGAAATAATTTAATATTTCATTGAGACATAATACACTTTGTTTCATGGACCGGTAACGGTCTGCAGCCAGTAGGTTTGGGATCACTATATTATGTAACAGTAGAGCTGCCGATCGTAGTTGACTTTTGTTCGCGTAGCCGTTAAAGTTCTTGATGGTGTGTTGAACGGTGATATTTTAAGCTAGATATCACAGTGTGGTGTGAAATTTCTTTATTTAAACCGGATAATATTATACATGTACTACAAGTACGTATCAAAAATATTCTCTTCTTCAATTTTCTCAGTTGTGTTAATGCCAAGACTTTTCATCTCATGTAAAAAGATGTATACAACATTCAACATTTCAGCTGGAGATGTGTGTTACAACGCTTCCTCTTATGGTGACGACTACATCGGAAAGGCCTCAGTCAGTGAGACGTATGAAGCTTGTCTGCCTTGGGCACAGGCCGTCGATTGTGTGGACTTTCCTTCGTAAGAAGACATTATTTCACTTTAAAATTCCTTAAAATTTGTAAACGCTTGCGGTTAGTAAAATCTGTAAGTCAAGCAGCTACGAGCGTGCTTAAATAATTTTAAACACATGTGTTCAGAAAATATCTTCTATCCCAAATTCAATGTTATATTTTTTTATATTTGTATCTAGCGCTGATGCTGAATGGCTGATCTCTTCAAAGAACTACTGCAGGAATCCACCAAGCGGGCTTCTTGCACAACCTTACTGCTACACAAGAATTAACGGAACCAACTGTGAGAAAAGATACTGCGATGTTTGTAACTTTAGTGAGTACTTAAATAAATGTTATAGCTCAATTAGTATTTTTGTAGCGATATAGTCTTGTGATTCATTATTTGATTATTTAATGACAAACAAACTACACAGATCTGATGTGTTTGTTAAATTAAAGGATATCGTTATCATTAGTGGGGGCCGCGGTGGTCGAGTGGCACAGCTCGTTCGAATCCATAGGAAGCTAAGGACTTGTTCCCGTGGCCTAGGGCGTCCCCGAGCCCCACCCAGCTGCAAATGGGCAAAAAGCGGTGGGGTAATGCGTGGAACCCTCAGCCGTGGCATGTGAGCGCTGCATCACCTGCCAAAAAAAACAAAAAAACTGCTGCCTTGCAGATGATCTTGGGAGGCCAAATGCTATGGAAGCAAATCCAGAAAATACAGCAGGCTGAAGTCGGAGACCACGGGTCAACTGGCGCAAAACTCGTGGCACGCAAAACTCAATATTCAACACTGAGAAAGGAAGAAGAACAAGAAGAAGTTATCATTAGTTGTAAAAACAAATTATCAAATAAAGTATTTTTATTATCTTCATACATTATGGACAGACCCTCCTTCTATACGTGATTGCGTCCCATTATTATCATTTTATTTTTGTGTGTCTCTGTCTTATCTTGCATTTTCGATGGCATTTTTAATATCTTTTGTGTATTGGTTTTCCTGCGTTATTTACAGGTAACTCATTGCAACCTCCAATGCCAGACTGGAAGGAGAATGTTGATGGGTTTCTTCATTTACAAACAATTCGTCATCCATACATTTTGATGTATAGATTTCTTAAAAAATGGCATAACCATGGCATTTCGAAAATATAATCTGGAAAAATTGTGTAATAAAATGGGTAACATTACTCATTTATGAATGTCTATATATAACTGAATCTGAAAATTCTACGAAACTGTTTGTCAAAGTAATGAATATATTTTGTTAATGACAGGATGGCTATTTTTTTAACATTTTGTCTTTGTCAGAGAAACCAGTTGACGTCATCAAGAAATGTGCAACCCTTATAGCCGCAGACCCAACTTTTTGTGCCAAAAGCATTCTGCGTTTTGGTTGTTTTGTTTCGTGTAATTTCACACAGCCGTCTACAACACGAGGTATTGCAAATACCGTATTTTACACCATTTAATCAGCATAAGTTAGATAGTCCAGAAAAAAGAAAATTTTAAAATTTTGATTACTCATAAATATATAAATTACATTCAGATATAATCAGAAAAAATACTGTTTTAACAAACTGGTGACACCGCCTGTTTTCTATCTTCAATTGACAATAGTTGCTGCGATTTAAAATTTGAAAACGGTCTTATTTTAAGAATATATTATTCGCAAATTTCAATACACTTAATAGATCACGTCAACTTATCAATGTTCAGGAACCTGCGGGCCCCCCACCATCCCTAACGACGGCGCTCTTGTCGGCACACCAAAATCTGTCTACAACGAAGGTGAGAGAGTCCAGGTGAAGTGCGCGAAACTTAGTATCCCCCAGGCCAACAGTGTCATGACGTGCACCAGTAGCGGATGGACAACGATAACAAACGCTTGTCAAGGTCTAGTCCTCACATTTTCTATTACTTTAACTATTTTTGCATCGCTTTAAACGTATTTATTTCCATGACATTTCTTTTTATAAAACGAAACGAATTTTGTATAGTCGGCATTATATTGAATTAGGATCTTAACAGCCATTATCATTGTAAATGAAAGCTGATATCCATATTAAATCTCAGGTATATATTTTTAATCCATATCCGTATCATGTTTTTAAGACATTTCCGATTCCTGTAGAAATCCTTTATTCGTAGCTAATGCCTTCGGTGTTATCTTTAGTTTCTTTATAACTGGCCTTTATGCCTTGTAGCTTTAGCATCATTTAACTCTCTAGTTTTCTTTATTCCTTCAATATTTTTGGAACATTATTATTTAAACAATTTGTTAGATATTCCTTCAGACTTAAACTATGATTAACTTAAATAATTTTGTCTATCAAAAAAGTAATCTATAAACACAATTAACTGATGCATGTTTAAATTTTGACCTGACAGAGTGCCCCACCGGATGGGTGACCTACGGTGACCGTTGCTTCATATACTTCACCGACTACAAAACGTGGAACTCCTCCAAAGACAATTGCACAACTTACGGATCTTCTGGTACTCTCTTCCGTGTCAAGGACCTGACAGATCAGAAGATGATAAGAGACTACAAGGCAGCCGTTGGAAGCTCGTGAGTTAAATCAACCAATGGGCAGTCGCGTTGATTTGGTTGAGGGTGGGGTCTGGACGCGTGATATTATTCAAATTACGACTTAAAGACGTTTCTTTACAAGTCTAATTGGGGAAATCGTAATGATTGTTGCCTCATTGTAGTATTAATTAATTCCTTCTCGTGAGGAAATATTTATAATAAGTTAAAGTCATATCCTAGTCATAGTGCTATTTATTTCTCATAAAATACGTTAAATTTCTTTTAAAAACATTTAAAGTATTAATTTCAGTTCTTATTGCAACGAATTTTTCAATCCTGTACCCATTCAATTAATCATTGATATTTTCCAGATTGAAATCTCTGTTTTATTTTGTATATTTTATAATTTAATGCCCAGAATTGCCCACGGACATTGGATAAGTGGACGTTTGGCCTCTAAAAACGGTCCCTGGATATTCACCGACTCGAGTATAACGATGACATATTTCAACTGGAGCGCAATAGCAGGTGAGTAATCGGGGACATTTTCACCTGGGGGAAATGATTTTGTTTACTTTTCTGTAACAAATAATTTAGTTCATGTTTTCTGTTCTGTAGTAAATAATTTAGTTCATGTTTTCAGAAAGCTATTTTTTAAAAATATTTACAACTCTTAAGTGATATGGTATTTTGCAATGAGATTTTTTCAGTACGTGTTTATTGGGTATTAATTTCAAGCTAAATACTTCTTTCTTTTTTTCAATAAAATACACGCTCATATATAATCTACTTTATTGTTTTAGATTAATGTAGTGTGTACTTTTCATTTTATTTTATATAAAGTAATATTATTTTGTATTCACTATCACCGGTTTGTTACTCGTATAAATAAGTGATACCTACCGTACTTATCATAAAAACTACCATTCATAAATTGTTCTATCATTTCATTTTCCCGACAGTCACAAACAGCTTGTCCTACGACTGCATTAAGTTCATCGCTGAATACGAGGCCAATAACAATCAGGGAGGCTGGAGGAACATGGACTGTGAAGGAACACACACGTGTCCTTACATGTGTCAGATTGACCGCAATGGTCAGTGGATGCCTGGAACCATTGAAATATACATTTAATTGTCACAGATAAATGTCGAACACTTGTGTTATATTTTATTTTAATTCACATTAAATGTCACAAAATAAAACCGTTTATACAGACAATGCTAGTGTCAGTGATATTGCACTGTCAATGGACGCCAGTCGTGTAACGAAAATAATAAATATAATCCCAGCAAGAGTAAAGTTATTTACAAATCAAATGAGTCTCAAAATTATTACTGAACTCCAAGTCTATTAAAATGTTTGCAGTATTTTCATGATTCATTGATCATTAAAGGACTATGGTATTCCGTATGTTACCTTCGTGTTAAAGGTATTTTAATGCCACTAAGAATAACAGCCAAATATACATTTCATAGTTTGCATAATTAAATGTTCTTAATAAATAATACTTTTTTTTTTTAAAGTTAGATTTTTTTTTTAAAACTGCTGTCAGTAATATTATGGTGAAATTAAAATTTGATTTATGTTCTTACGTCACTGGAATGTCGTAAAGTAACTTTTTATCAACATGTTGTTTCACTTATCTTGTTAGTGATTTCCTCTATAACTATAACATTTTCTAGACATAACGTTTAACTCCACTTGCTGGCTATATTCTCTACAACTTTTCCAGGTGTTTGTTCCAACAAGCTGAGTTTCTGTGATGACCTTCTCGCTGCCTTCCCTAACTACTGCAGCCACGCTAAGACTGTTTCCGGTTCAGATCAGTACTGCGTCAACTCCTGTGGAGACTGTCCTGGTCAGTTCCAAAACAAGATCAGCCATGTAGCACAAATGATTAAAAACGAATAAGCTGGTTTAGAAATATAAAATTAGCAATAGATCGTTTGACAACTGATTATAATTTTCACACATTGATATTGAAATTAGTATGATGAGAATGTCAATGAATGTTTTTCAAGTAATCTTTCGATAAAATTCTCGACTTGATCTTACCTATTAAGATTGCGTTCGCACCATGACATGTACTTTTTACCCGCTGCCATTCCTTTAGACGCACAAGCTATGAGTATTCGAAAAAAATAAATTATCATTACATATCAAGAAATCAAGGCTTTTCTCAAAAGCAGTGAAGCAGAAAGATGGTCAGAGCCCAAAGTAAGCCACCCAAAAAGAGATGCATTCTTCAAACTCCACCGCCAATCTCAAAACATCATTTTCAAGCTAAAGACGGGCCACAACAAACTTAGGCAGGACATGTTCCGCAAACTTCAAATTGGAGAAATCGAAATGTGCCCCTACGGAACAGCTGCAGACAACGCGGAACATGAGCTGCAAAATGCCCCCTGTATTACCATACCCTAACAGCCATATGGCCTCAGGAAGCTACCCTCGACGACAAAACTATATGGTGGACTGAACCAATTGACAGCCACAGCGCAGTTCATTACAGATATAAGAGTAAATCCTCCTTCAAAAGATTTTGAGAATTAGGAAGAAGAAAAAAAAGTTAACTTTACATAGTTAGGTATAGAATAAATCGCAGACACAAATTAAACAGTGATAGATCTATATAATTGTTTTTTTTTAAATTAAAAAAAATAATATTTTATTGTTTTGTTTAGTATTTTAATTTGTGAAAAAATACTAGAAATGTAGAACAGTTAATTATTATCGTGTATTTTATACAGAAGTTCTTTACCAAAATAAAGAAAAAGAGAGGATCTCCTTAAAAAACTTGTTTAACTATATATACTATTTATGGATTGATTTGCTCAGGTTCACCAACTTGCTCGACACCAACCAGCACCAACTACAGCAGGACTTCTGCCTCAGCCACCATAACCCCCGGGCAGGTCATGACCTTTGACTGTAACCCTGGCTACTATTATGCATCTGGTGACAAGGCAAGAGCCTGTTCCTCTACAGGGAATCTGCTTGGGTCAGAGCTGGTGTGTTTAGGTATGTTGTTTTGATATAAGAACTGGTGTGTTTAGGTAAGTGACATCGATGTAAGAACTGGTGTGTTTAGGTAAGTGACATCGATGTAAGAACTGGTGTGTTTAGGTAAGTGACGTCGATGTAAGAACTGGTGTGTTTAGGTAAGTGACGTCGATGTAAGAGCTGGTGTGTTTGGGTAAGTGACGCCGATGTAAGAGCTGGTGTTTTTAGGTAGTGGCGTCGATGTAAGAAGCTTTCCAGAGGTCATGTCATAAAGATTGATGAGATTTTCTCGTATGCGGAGCTTTTTTTGGTACATGGAAATACAATGTACTCACAAGGACCTCATATTTTTTAAAGGGACCTGGATCAAATTAACTTGAAAAATATTGCAAAAAGAATAAAGCAATAAATATTTAATTGTGTTATTAAAACGCCCTACTTTATTGCCTGAAATTTTAAAAATCTATCATTGAAAATATAACAAAGTCAATAAAAGAAGACAAAGATTTTTTGTTATTCTGGTTACTAAACAGATTAGTGATGACTTGTTTTAACCGTGAGAGAGCTTTTTATAACATTGAATAGAGTGGATGTAATAATTCTTACTAGTTATCAAGAAATATATTATTATTCAAGTTAATTTCCTGACGAAAAATATTAAAAAGCGATTTGAAAATAGACCAATGAAAAATAATATGAAACATCATTTTTTTAAAGTAAAAGATCACACTAGAAAATATCGTTTTCAATTGATGTCTTCGAAATGTATAGCTTCGTGGGGGGGGGGACGTTAGACTAATGAAACGACAGAAGCCATAACATAAAGAATCGTTTTTCGAAATAAATAAATAAACAAATTATTAGAATTCACGAATATTTATAGAATTTAAAAAACCTTAAAATTATACCAATTAATAATGTGATTATGCTATACAAATAAAAAAAATTCAAAATAAGACCATTTTATTGGATTTATTGGTCATAGAATAAGAAAATTAGAAGCCTAAACAAATGTCCAAACAAATATATAGATATGTTTAGTTAAGTTTAATTTGTGTCTCTCTCCTTGTACAACAGCTCAGCCCTCCCCTGTTGACGTGAACCTAAACTTTGTCAGAAAACGTCTTGACGTACTGCCTGCAAAACTTGCTGTTCTCCTAGACAGAGACGGTTACAGGTTGGCTTTGTGTTTTTTATCATTTCTTTTTACTTCCCCTCCCGTTGACTGAATACTGCAGCTAAATGATTTTTTGTTAAATATTCATTTTTTTTTTGAATTTCAAGGTGTCTTTCTCTTTAGACTATTTTATTTCATGTATGAATTAATTTACTGTTACTTTGATCCCATTAAAATTGTCACGGCTGTATATTTTGTTAACATAATTGCATTTGTTTGATTTTTTAAAATAAGATTTTAACAACTGACGCAATTTTTCCTTTGTTACATTTTCTTCGTTGCTACAATGTTATAATTGTTGACATGTGTAAAATTATATATTGTTAAAATAGTTCTAATTATGACTATGTTACAGAGTCCCCTTCCCTGGGAAGATCTCCACGTGGTATTACTACAGCAGAGCGCCTGGTGATTTGAACTTCTTGGTCTACAGAAACAATGGGTAAGCTGTACGCGGCCAATGATGAGTGTTGGAAAGTAATACCATTCCCTTCAAATCAAAATGTTTGGAGGAAAAAAATCAATTAAGAAGAATAAATAGTAATCGTAGATGGCATACGTTATTTTAAAAATAATTTTTCAAATGTTCAATTTTGTTTGTTGTTGAAACTCATCTTAGAATTAAGTCCACACGTTTTAAGCTTTAAACCTTGTCTCATGCTTACGTTACACATTTGAAACTTATGTAGCTTTCAAGAGCTTTTAATAAATGATAGCATTGCAACATTAGCTTAAATTTGATTCAGAAAAAAAAAAAACAGTTTGCTCTGTTTGTTACTAAATTGTTTAGTAAATTTCTCTCTCTGAACGACTTGAAACTTGTATGGATGTGTTATTTCTATCACATCATGTCTTATCACTTTGAGTATTATTTAATTTCTATCTCAGCACGACTTACAACTACGTTGGCGCAAACACCATCACTGCTGACGCTGACTACGTATGGGGCTGGAAGGTCCCAACAGCCAATCAGATCACCGTACAGACCAACGACATCGTCGGCGTCTTCTCAACGGCTTCTACTGTCCTCACCGTGACAGATTGCAACACCGCCCTGGAGCTCATCTGCGTGTACCCCACGGCGTCTGCCAACACCCTGGCTGAGGTACCAACCAAGGTCTACACGACCACCAGCTGTTTGTGTCCATCTCTTGGATTCCGCGTCGATCCAGGTAAACAATCCCAAGGCTTTATCACAAAGGGTGTGAACATTTTGTGGATATACTTTTATTTTGAGCTTCCAACTAACAGAAAATATTTAAACGCTATTTTTATATATAAATAGTAAAAGATTCAAGCTTTATTTAAACATCAACGATTTTAAGTCCAATGAAGATATTTCATTTTAAAATCAACTCCTTTAACAAGTAATATACACTTTAGCTGATGTATACAAAATTACTCCCTCTAACTATCGCCTCGTACGTGTGTGTTATGAAGAGAAATAGTTACAGAATATTAACAGCTATTGTGATTTAACGTCATTAATCTTATCTCAGAGAAACGTAGTTTAAATAGAAATCTTAAATTTTAAACTACACTTAAGACTTAAGGATTTTAAAGTCTGCACATAAAATTCTTAATTTACTTTTCTTCCTATTTCAGTCTAAGTTTCCTCTTGAGAACAAGCCACTAAAACTTCAAAGTACTGACAACTACAAGCGATGATAAAAATAGTTTGTTAAAATTAAAGATATAACTAAAAATATCTCTGTTTTTCTGTGTTCTTTTTTATTTGAAAGCCAAATGATGAGTGGTGTGATATGAAGTCAAGATGTTGTCAAAAATTTCACGAATTATAAAGTTTTGAGACATAAACTCGAATAAAATGAAATCTTTAAAATAATAACTGAATATTTAAATAATAATAATAATTTAAAAAATGGATTTACATGAACAAAACAAAACATGAGGTAACACAATGAAGTACATCGTGGAACGTTCATTAAAAATAGTGTTTCATCCTATCAAGTAATATTCCTGTTACGAACACCAAAACATACCATTAGACAACTGATAAAATCGAACTATGTCAAGTAAGTGACTGCACAGCTGTCTGGTCAAGAATTGACTGAAATTCCAATGCAATGTTTTTACTAGCAGTTTCAAATGTTAAGCTAAATATACGTAGTGAACCAAATGAGGGTGAGACTGCATTCAGGCTTAATATAAGTGAATGGGAAAGGGTCGGACTGACAGGACGTAGCAAAAACAGCCAACGTTTCGTCAAAGAGCCTTCCTCAACGAGCAAACAATATAAAAATAAAACGAATGTGAAAAAAATAATAACTTAGTTGTGGTTAAATTTAAAGAGTCCTTCAAAGTCTTTCATTTACTTAAACTAAATATATCAGAATTGGAACTATTTGTATCGAATTTCTAGAAGGGATTTTAAGCTGACAAAGGTTATTCGTCAAGCTTATTCCCATTCGTCTTGTGCTTGTAATGGTGATCGAAAAGATATTGGGATATGAACGGGCACAAAACACAAACATTTTCAAAAATAAAAAAAGGAACATCTTAGCTGGGGATTGAACCTGCGACCTCCGCGTGTTAGGCGAATGTTATAACCATTGCTCTACGAAATGCATATGATTTTGTTGCTCTGAAAAAATACAGTAATTGACTTCAATTGAACGAAATTTTGAATGTTAACTACCTTTTCTTGCAATCTGATTAGTCGATGGGGTCAGAGGTCAGACAGCTTGCTACTTCGTGTCCGGCATGGTCGGACCATGTAGAGAATTATATATTTACATAATTTTTATTCACAAAACATTTCCGCCGTTTTTTCCCGAGTTTAAGTTGTATTGCTCAGATTACTTAGTCGTTATCAATATTCATGTGCTACTTTTCGGCTTTATTGTTCCTCTTTTTACCACTTTTTTAAAATTAACTTTTTTCAGTTCCTGTTTGTTTATCAGTCCATAAAATTTCGAGCTGTCCAAAGTAAAATTAATTCACTTCTGATGGTCCTAGAGATCTCAAAAATTTAACACAGATAGATCTTAGATGACTATGCATTGTGTCGAAATGTCAGATCGATCGAATGCATGTAAATTAATGCATTTTATTCTTTCATTTTATCTCAATAAAGCATATGTATCAGTTTGCTGTTGTTGTGATCACGTGCAATGGAGTTCAACCCGTGACCACATCCCCGTGGTATGAAAACGTTTGGGGGGGGGGGGTATGAGGTTTTTGTTATAGCAAGTAAATAGAGATTTTTAAAAAAAAATCATTTTTTTTTTTTAAACACGTTTTTATAATTTTACTAAAATAAGAAAATATATAGAGTTTAAAAATATTTTTCAAAACCATGTTTTATTAGTGGATTATAAAGAAGGAAATAAATTAAATCTTCTAAGTTCAAGTACTTCGATTTAATTTGACTAAAAACGTGGGGCATGTGCTTCAAAATCCCATTGTAATTGATAAATACAGCACAAAGATAGGTTTTTGGTATACAAAATTAAAGATTTATAATTTAGGAGGCAAAAGAGAGATGTGTCTGTAAGACAACTAGTGAACTGCATTTGTAAAAACCTCATAGTCATATTAAATCAAAGGACTTGGACTTATAAGTATTAATTTATTTTCTTCTCTATAATCCACTTATAAAAACGTGGTTTTGAAAAATATTGTTTTTACCTCTATTACTGAGCACGTGATAAAAAGCTTGGGCCCCCAACTAAGACTCTGTGTTTTGCTATATTATTAAATTGTAAGTTTATAAATTTTGTCTGTTCGTTCCGTTTAAGATATTCAATTAGAGTTAATCATAGGTTATCACACATTGCTTAAGTCTGAAACTGGAATCTAATTTTATAATTAATAGATAATAATAATAAATTTATAATTTATGATAGTCGGACACTTCGACCCCGGACGATTCGACCCCGGACGGTTCGACCCTGCCAGTTCGACGCCAGGACGTTTCGACCCCGGTCGTTTCGACCCCGAACGGTTCGACCCCGGACAATTCGATCCCGGGCGATTCGACCCCGGGCAGTTCGACCCCAGGACTTTTCGAACCTAGGGTGTTTTCGACCCCGGACGATTCGACCCCTTTCTTTTTAAGGAGTGAATTGTTTGGGTTTTTAAAAATTCATTTTGAATTTTTTTAATTAAAAATAAATATTTTAAGTTTAATATTATCTCTTCAAAAATATAAACAGTTTAGAATAGTTATTTTTTACGTTTATTTAATTATAGTATGATGATTGAACAAATAATATAGTTTTATATTAATATCTCTTAATAAATTAAAAATAGAATGAGATGCTGATTTTAATTTTAAAAAATTAAAATTGTAAAATATTTTAAAGTCTAAATATATTAAAACAGTCGGAAATATTTTTTTGAACATTTATTTTCTAATAGGAAAATTGAAAAAAGGTATAGAATTCTAAACACTTACAAAAAGTTGACATGCGTTGTGAATTCATAGTTAGCAAGAATCAGGGTTTTTCTTCCTCGTTTCGTCAATCCATATTCCAAAATATTTTCCATTTTCACACACGTACATTTCTGAGAAACTGATGTTGAGCAACTAATGTTCCTCTTTTTTAATACACCTAAATGCGACGGTAGAAAAGTTCTTCCAAGCCTATCCAAGTCCACCCAAATCCCACCCCCCCTATGTAATCGGACAATAAAAGGGCCATGTGGTCAGAAAAAGGTACGTACATTCTAATCCCCCCCACATTCCCTATATTTACCTTTCCCATAACTCTCGCCAGCACACAACGTCCTGTGGTCGTCACTTAGTCTGGTCTTCGTAACATACCATTAACTGCCGGCCAACTTACAGTCCCTGGTCTCGGTAGACTTCTCTTGATCTCTCCACCGCAATCAAAGTCACGATGTAATCGGACAATGAAAATGGTTTGTGGTCAGAGTGTCCTTTGTAAAGGTCTACCCCAGACTAATATCGTATTGATTACAATCATGATTTCGTTTTGAATGTTGACTGGTAATGAGTGTATATGTATATATTTTTTTTTTGGTAAAATGTCGTAAATTTAACGTTCAAAGTAACTATTTCAGACTGTTTTATTTTTAAAGAGATAAAGTTATTAAACTATAGCCGTGGCCTGTGACCGCTACATCACTTATCAAAAGATCATCTCTCATGGTCTGTGGACGCAATTATCTTCTGCATAGAAGGAGCGTCTGTATATCTACGATAAAAAAGATAATTATTTTTAAACCAAAAATATTTTTAAAATAAAATAATAAAATAAAAACCAATAATTTTTTTTTTAAAATCATGCCTTAAAAAGGAAAGGGTCGAATCGTCCGGAGTCGAAAACCCTACTGTTTTAATATATATTAGACGTTTATATATTGTACTATTTTTAATTATTTAAAAAATTACATCTCATTCTATTTTTAATTTTTAAGAGATATTAATATAAAACTATATTATTTGTTCAATCCTCATACTATAATTAAATAAACGTTAAAAATAACACTTTCATACTGTTTATATTTTTAAAGAGATAATATTTAACTTAAAATATTTATTTTTAATTAAAAAAGAATTAAAAATGTTTTTTTAAAAACCCAAACATTTCACGCCTTTAAAAGAAAGGGGTCGAATCGTCCGGGGTCGAAACACCCTAGGGTCGATAAGTCCTGTGGTTGAATCACCCGGGGTTGAATCGTCCGGGGTCAAACCATCCGGGGTCGAAACGTCCTGGGGTCGAATCGTCCTGGGGTCGAACTGGCAGTGTCGAACCGTCCGGGGTCGAATCGTCCGGGGTCGAAGTGTCCGTAATTTATAATTTATGTAGCGCTTTACCCCAACAAGGAGCCGGGCACACAGGGCAAGAACAAGTCGTGTGCAAATAAGCATGACGAATGACCTTTGATAGAATCGACCAATCACATGTCATAGTTGCCTGGGGGAGGGACTTACCTCTACGTGGTCCCCGGGATGAGTAGGGTACGCGAAACCCGAAACTAAAAGTCCCGACCTGGAAGGTCGAAGTCCGGTTAGGACTAGCTAGGAAGTCAGATAGATGATTACAGCCGCCGTACGGAACTAAGACAGAGGCGACCAAGGTGGATACCGCCTCTGTTGATGATGAAAACCATTGTGCCCGTTGAGGGTCGGGTCATCCGAGGCGGCCGTTTCGTCCCCCTTTCTAGTTAGAATCAGTGAACGGCACTGTTTAGGGCCAGGAGGGCCAGCAAAACACTAGAAAAAGTGCCGTGAAGAACTTTGGTCGGACGTCAGCTCTGAGGAAACCTTCCCGATAAGGGGTGCCCTTACCCAACACTATGTGGTTGGTTCTGCGGTTGCCCGCACCCCCCGGGAGGGTTACAATGATGATTCCCCCTGTCTTGCGACAGTCCTAGGTAGATAGATCCGTTCCATGCGCTGTGGTGGCACCGCAGGTACCGCAGGTACGGCGGGTCGAAATAGGAAAATCCACATCCTCCTTAGGGAGGAAACCCCCTTGAGAGGCAGGACGGTGAGACTAGATCGAACTTAACCCTGCCCAGGCGGCCCCCTCTTAGAGGGGACCGTATTGGGGGTGCCCTTGTCAGCTACGCCCTTCGGGGGAGGGGTGGGAGCTTGCCAAGAGATTCCCCAATGGGACCTATAAGAGTTTT
>MUZC01000645.1:1371528-1391208 GCA_002072015.1 Radix auricularia | reverse complement strand
ATCCACATATGGAATTATCAAATATTTCTAAATCATTTTGTAACTTAATGCACTAACTACTATAAAAAAATAATTTAAAAAAAAATATCTGTGTATCTCAACAACTGCCATTTCCTTAAAAGTATATAAAACTTCTTATCCTGCTCTGATAATAAAATATTATTAATCAATATTTTACAATTAATTTTATTGTGACGTAGCAAATATTTTTTTTAAATTAAATAATTTATCACCCATCAATATTAATGAATCCATGGCAAAAACTGTAGGATTACAATGCAGATAGTCATAACATGAATATCTATCAAATATTCAACTAACAAAACAAGAGCTGCAAATAAATGTTTGTTCAACTTAATTTCAGTTGTTGAAATATCTTTCTCGTTCACAGACCAGACAGCGCCTTGCACGTGACCGTGGTCACGGAGAGATCGACGCGTGTCCGAAGGGCAACATATAACTACAACCTCAATTGGAATTATAACATCCCTTACATCATCGACTCGGCATACACCAACTTTGGTAAACACAAGGCGTAGACATTTTTATTTCATTTAGATCAATATTGGAATCAATTATGCCATAGAAAGTTATACATAAAAGAGACATCAGAGGCGTCACTATGTTGGTGTCACCCGGGGCGGTAGCTCATGCTGTCACCCCGTCCTGATTTAACCCATAGAACACCTCCGTTTTTTCCATTGCCAAATAACGGGAATATATAGAATTTTACTTTCTGGTGTCAGCCCCCTGATGGTGTCATCCGGGGCGGCCCGCCCCCACCGCACCCCCTAGCGACGCCACTGAGAGACATAAATTATTAATTTATTAAATCTGAAAATAATTTTAGCAACTATAATTAAATGGTAAATCTGTAAATGTATTAGAAATTTTTATATATTTATTTGCGGATATTTAACAATAAGTTAAATATTAATTATTAAATCATGCATTCAAATTAAATGTTAAATGTGTCTTTCTAAATCTTTAGTGTGTTATAAAAATCGATTTGAAAATGAAACATCACTGGGTGCCTAAAGGTGTAAAATAAATATTAATAAATGTCGAAACAGCCGAAGATTGAAAAAAAATATATGTTGATAAAATAGGCATTAAAGTAAACATTAAAATCACAGCAAAAGAATAAGAATGAATTAAATGCTATGAAAGATCATAAAATGTAAGGGAAAACAACATAGTGAAAAAGTGATTATGAGGACCTAGAAACTTGGGATAAAAAGAGTGATCTTTAAGTGTTTGATAACCATCCAGCAATTTCTACATGGCTGAATTACTTCTATATTTTAAAATTGATTTGAAACTTTCATCCCAAGTGCCTTAACCTAAATGCAGTTGTTGTTTTTTTTTCCATTGTAAGCAAATTTTTTTAAAAAAATTTTTTGGTGGATTTAAAAAAAAATAAATAAATAAAAAAATAGTTCATAACATTGTCACGTGAATGTTGAAGGCAGTGAAAAGGCAGACTGGCAAAAGCAGGAGCGGCCCAACCTTAACTGGGCGTCCAAAATACTTGCCTTGGGGCAAAGACCTGGCTAATGGACCACTTTAGGGAAATGTGGTACCAGTAGTGGGCGGATAATACGACGGCCAGGGGGAGTTTTCGCTAACATGCCCAGGCCGAACCGATCAGACCAGTGGTGGGGTCTAAACCGTAAGAATCAGAGTTAAGTGACCCAAATGCACACCGAGCATTGCCCAGCCAACTCGTACTTTAACATGCTAGACCACAACAGGGACTCGAACTGCCGTCATTGCAGCCAAGCCTCTGAGACGGTCACACACCTGCTGACGTCGTATCCCGAGCTAGACATATCCGGATAGGTAGGGGGGGGGCAAAAGAGTCCCACGTGAAGACATTGTTGAATTGCACTGCTCAGCAGTTGGAGCAGGTTACCCAAGTATTAGCCAAGGCCTTCAGAGATTAATCTCAGGCCTCAAAAATATGTGTATAGTTTAGTTCATAATATAGATATGTTCATAAAATATCTTTAAGACATGGGAAATAACTCAATAAAAAGTATATCAATTTCCTGTTTTTGATACTTCACTTAAAATTTTTAGTTTAATTGCGTCATAAATATTTATTTTTAGCTTTTACTTAAATTATCGATTTGTTAATTATTTTTTTAAGTTAACAATTAAATTAAAATTAATCGAAAACAGTCCTACTTTAAATATCGTTTCTATCTGAATATAATTGTAATTTTTTTCAATTAAAAAATCTTTTTTTTTTTTTTTTTTTTTTTAAATTGTATTTTCAACATTTGTTGTGTGTGCTAAATTCATATAATTCTCCTACATTCAATATTTTAACGCTTGAACCTCACTAAGTCCTTGCAATTGTTAGGATGTAATAGCCAATATAAGCGATTAGTTTTATCTCCCCCCTCCCATATATACATTCTGCTGCACTGATGATTTACTTGGTCTAGGGGAGAAATACACGGTGATCCTCAAACGGGCCATTCAGTGGATCATGGACCGCTTGTGTGTGACCTTCATTGACGAAACGTCCAGGTATAACGCCAGCGAGTCTAACTGGTTCATCAATAACGGTTACCAGAGCAACGGCTACGTCATCGTCAAATCAGGAACGTAAGTGACGCTGTCGGTTGGTTATTACAGCCAAGATAAAACGGTGAAGTCATCGGGTTATGTATACCTGTGAATATATGTGTACATTTGTATGTGTGTGTACATGTGTATGTGTGTGTACATGTGTGTGTACATGTGTATGTGTGTGTACATGTGTATGTGTGTGTACATGTGTGTGTACATGTGTATGTGTGTGTACATGTGTGTACATGTGTATGTGTGTATACATTTGTATGTGTGTGTACATTTGTATGTGTGTGTACATTTGTATGTGTGTGTACATTTGTATGTGTGTGTACATTTGTATGTGTGTATACTTTTGTATGTGTGTGTACATTTGTATGTGTGTGTACATTTGTATGTGTGTGTACATTTGTATGTGTGTGTACATGTGTATGTGTGTGTACATGTGTGTGTACATTTGTATGTGTGTGTACATTTGTATGTGTGTATACTTTTGTATGTGTGTGTACATTTGTATGTGTGTACATTTGTATGTGTGTGTACATTTGTATGTGTGTGTACATTTGTATGTGTGTGTACATTTGTATGTGTGTGTACATATGTATGTGTGTGTACATTTGTATGTGTGTGTACATTTGTATGTGTGTGTACATTTGTATGTGTGTACATTTGTATGTGTGTGTACATTTGTATGTGTGTGTACATGTGTATGTATGTTTACATGTGTATGTGTGTACACATGTGTATTTATGTGTACATGTGTATGTATGTGTACATGTGTATGCATGTGTACATATGTATTTATGTGTAAATGTGTATGTATGTGTAAATGTGTATTTATGTGTACATGTGTATGTATGTGTACATGTGTATCTTATGTACATGTGTATTTATGTGTGCATGTGTATTAATGTGTACATGTGTATGTATGTCTACATGTATATTTATGTGTAAACTAGCAATTTACCCGCGCTTTGCTGCGGAAATTAGGATTTCAGTTAGCGTTGAGAACCCGAGAATCACCAATTCAAAACACCTATTGATTTTAATTAGGGCTGCGGAAATTATGGATTAATTTCTCGATTAATCGGTAAATTATTTTATCGATTTAAATTATTTTAATCGATTAAATAGTTATTAAAATTAAAGAAATGTTTTTAACAATTATTTCGAGTTTTTAGTAAATGATTAATAATAGTTTGTTTGTTTTTTTTGTTTTTTTACGTACAAATTTTTCAGTTAAAGAAAGTTAGAAAGTGTAAACTTTAAAATAACCTGTTTTATAAAGACACTGATATAAAAAAAAAATCTGTTTTTTTAATTATTAAACAATATTAATATTTAAATTCATAGACATTATATTGAACTACTTATATTTAAATACATCTCCTAACAGTATTATATCTTTTAAATTAAACTAAATACTTAAGTTATGGGCATTTTAAAAAATCATGTTAAGCCTGGTCCCTTTTGGAACTCAGGACGTGTTAGCGCATTTTCGTATTATGTATCAGTACTTATGTTAGATATCAGCATTATGTAGTTATCAGTAATTGTGTTTAGATTTTAGACATATTTTTATGAATTTTCTTGTGTAATGAATATACCTGAAAAAAAAATAATTTAAAGCCATTTCTTTACATTTTAATTTTTTTTTATTTTCTCTTTAATCTAACTACAAGTGGTTTGTGGTCTCTGAAATAGGACTCATAAATGAAACATTCTAAATTGTAATCAGCTAATCGCCCAAATACTCCATCAATTGTTGTTTGATAGATCGTGGTTGCCAATCTTGTTGAAAGTAGTTGAATGTTGAAGCTTGTTTCGAAAAAGTTTTCAATTTCTGCCCCTGGGCCGATTAGATCTTGATTGAAGTCACCACAAATGATGACGTAAAACTCTCTAAACTTTTACACATATTCTAATGACGTCAACAAAAAAAAACTAATACTTTTGATAATACTAAGACTTCCGGCAATGGCGGACGTTGCCTGCGCCAGTGTTATCTCTCGATTCACAATGTTTTTTGGTAGTTTTAACGGGGTTTTTTAACGGATCGAGTAACTGAGTGTTGATGCACAAATGGCAGGTCAGGACATACAAAAAACATATATACATCATGGGTCTAGGACTTATGGTTGCTGAGATCTAGGGTGATGACAGACGGACGGACAAAACGGGTGCAATAGCGCATTCGACTTCTCGAAAATGCGCTAAAAATGCCATAGAATGGCACAAAATGTGAAGGAAAACAACATAGTGAAAAAAAGTGATTATGAGGTCTTAACTTTTGAATCACTTTGGATAAAAAGGATTATTTTTATCTTTTTGTTAATCATCAAACAATTTCTATGTGGCTGTATTACTTTTATATTTTAAAATTAATTAGAAATTTTCATTCAAGTACCTAAACTTTAATATGTTATTTCACTTATTTTCATTGTTAACTATGTTTTAAAAATAACTTAATGAAAATATCAATAGCCTGTTTTTATTACTTCCCTTAAAATTTTCAGATAAATGACGCCACAATCTTTATTTCTAGCTTTAACAAAATTATCGATTAATTAATCGGTAATTTGTCAAAAGTTAACGATTAAATTTGATAACAGCCCAAATTTTAATCTGAATCAAGATGGATATACTAAATATGTTAACTTCAACCGCTCAGGCTCCTACGTACACAAGAACTTGGAGATTTAAAGATGCGTCCTTTTTAAATAACTCATATTGGGGAAAATACTATATTTCGGCAATGATACCCCTAGTCAGAGGTGATTTAATATTTTTTGCCTCTTAAGGGGAGGGGGTACTCAACAACTTCCAAAAATGTTAAGTTTCTACCTACACGGAAACTTGGAGAATAAGTGTTGATTCAGTTTTATATAGCCCATTTTAGGTGAAAAAAGTTTTGGGCCCCCGGTGACACATGAGAGGAAATTTTTAAAATTTATATAATTATTTTTCCTTGTCAACGTGCAGGGGTATAATAAGATTTTCAATTTTTATAAATCTAACATAAGAAAAAAAACTTTTTGGGGCCCCGGCCCCCATAAGTGTGTATTTCAAAATTCTTTTACACTGACTTTCGTCGTGAGAAGGCAATTAACTATTTCACAAAGTTTCATGCTCCAAACAACATTGAAAATTAGATAATTAGTAATGAGTCTGTTTATAATATAAGAAAAACTATATTTGTTCCCCCGGTCCCCCATTAGTGGGAATTTTAACATTCCTTTTTGCCAATTTTTGTCAGGAGATTGCACTAAACAAATTCCGAAAGTTTCATGTTTCTACCTAAGCGGGAAATTGACAAATAAGTGATTTTCAGTTTCTACATAGTTTCTACAAATATATTTGGAAAAAACTACATTTGGGCCCCCGGTCCCCAGTAAAGGATATTTGAAATATTTTCAGCCTGCTACCATCGCGAATGTGAATTTAGCAACTCCCCAACTTTTATGTGTCTACCTACACGGGCAATAAGTGACTTATAGCTTTTGAATTTTTATAAATATATAGGAAAAAATATGTTTTGGGGGCCTCGGCCCCCATGAGTGTGTATTTAAAAATTCTTTTACACCGAATTTCGTCTTAAGAGGGTACTTTAACATATTTCCAAAGTTTCATGCTCCTACCTACACGGGAAATCGGAGAATTAGTGATGAGTTGGTTTTTAATTTAAGAAAAACTATATTTGGGCCCCTGATCCCCCATGAGAAGGAAATTTAACATTCTTTTTTCTCCATTTTTGTCGGGAGCGTGTATTGAAAAAATGTCCAAAGTTTCATGCTTCTACATATACGTGAAGTAGGAGAATTAGTGAATTTCAATTTTTACAAAGCTCATATAAGGAAAAAAAACGTTTTTGGGGCCCCGGCCCCCATGAGTGGGAAATTAAATCTTTTTTTTCCAACTATATATGGGAGCATGTACTTAAATTTCCAAAGTTTCATGCTTCTACCTACACAGGAAATAGGAAAATTTGTGATTTTCAATTTTTACAGAGCGCAAATAAGGAAAAAAAAAGGTTTTTAGGCCCCCGGCCCCACATGAGCGAGATTTTAAAAATTCTTTTTCGCCAATTTTCATAGAGAGAAGGTACCCAACAACTTCCCAAAGTTGTATGCTTCTACCTACACGGGAATTTAAAGAGTTAGTGATGAGTCGGTTTTTAATATAAGAAAAAGTATATTTGGGCCCCTGGTCCCCCATGAGAGGGAATTTTAACATTTTTTTTGCCAATTTTTGTCGGGAGCGTGTACTCAAAATTTTTCCAAAGTTTAATGCTTCTACCCATGCTTGAAATAGGAGGATTAGTGATTTTCAATTTTTATATAGCTCATATTAGGAAAAAAAACATTTTTGGGGCCCCGGCCCCCAAGAATGGGAAATTTTACTCTTTTTTTCCTATTATAATTAGGAGCAAGTACTTAACAAATTTCTAAAGTTTCACGATTCTACCTACACGGGAAATAGGAAAATTGGTGATTTTCAATTTTTATATAGCCCAAATAAGGAAAAAAATGTTTTTGGGCCCCCGGCCCCACATAAGCGAGATTTTAAAAATTCTTTTTCGCCAATTTTTGTCGTGAGAGAGTAATTAGCAATTTCCCAAAGTTTCATGCTTTCTCCTACATGGGAAGTTGGAGAATTAGTGATGAATCAGTGAGTCAGTCAGTCAGTGAGTGAGGGCTTTCCCTTTTATTAGTATAGATGTGTATTTATGTGTATATGTGTTTTTATGTGTAAATGTGTATGTATGTGTACATATGAATTTATGTGTAAATGTGTATTTATGTGTAAATGTGTATGCATGTGTACATGTGTATTTATTAGTACATGTGTTTTTATGTGCACATGTGTATGTATGTGTACATGAGTATGTATGTGTATTTATGTGTGCATGTGTATGAAGGTGTAAATGTGTATTTATGTGTACATGTAATTTATGTGTACACGTGTATGTTTGTGTATGTCACCACCTGAAACAATCACTCGATTGACTTCATGAATGTTACATGTCGTAAAGATGTTTCCGTCATTCCTTTAAAATTAGTTCCTTCGAGCTCCCATCAAGTGTAAATCCTGATTAAATTCAATTCTATGATCAACAATGACTCTCCATTGAACGTTGTTTATCATTCCATCAGAGCGTCTTGAAGGAGGTTCATCATTGAATTATTATTATCTTTTAATTATTTCTTTTTGTTTTTCTTTCACGCCTCACTTTATATTTTAGCTGCAATGCTGCATGCGGCCCCGGCAATGGGAACCAATCAAGAGACGTTAATCCGTGTCAGGACTTTGTAAGTTGATATTTTCAACGATGGTTTGATTTCAACAACATTAGAGAAACAAATTATAATTCTTGAATGCTCCTTCAACAATGGAGAATTGAATATATTGTTTGTAATCGTTAACATTTTGTTTATAACTGTGAAAGATTTACATGTGACAAATTCATTTTTAAGGTCCAAATTTTCGTGTTTTTGTTTATTTTGTTCTGTTTGTGTCTCTGTGTGTGTGTGTGTGTGTCTGTGTGTGTGTGTGTGTGTGTGTGTGTGTGTTTTGTGTGTGTGTGGGTGGGTGGGTGTGTGTGTTTGTTGGTGTTTTTTTAATTGTTTATTTTTTATTTTTATTTTTATTTTATTTTATTTTTATTTATTTTATTTATTNGGGGGGCGGGTCAAAAAAGATTCAATAAATTTTTCTTGAAACGTTTGCTATTCATTGAAAAATTCCCAATTTTTATAATAGTTATAAAATTAAAAAGATAGTTATCATTAATAAAATATGTATTTACCGATAATAATTCGTTAACGTATTTATTTTGGAATATCTGAAAGTAAAAGCAAAACGAATAAGTTTTTTCATTACTTCATCCCTTCACAAAAGCTGTCCCTAAAATGTATAAAACTGCTTAATCAAACTAATATACTATTAAAATTACGACTTATATGTAATATTTCCTTAATACCACTAAAGTTTCCCCCAATCTCCAGATCATCAACTCCCATGAGATGCTGCACGTTCTGAACGGAGCCCATGTCCAGCAGGGATACATTAGGAGCAGATACATTTCAATTAACCCGGACAACGTTCTGCCAGGTAGGTCAATATAGATTTCCGTTGACTAGAAGTAACCCAGAGTGTGACTAGTGAAGAAGAATTGGGAGTGAAAGAAGAAGAGATTAGTCACAAGAACACATAGGGTATCTACAATATTAACTTTAACGGTCTTTTCTGTCTGTCGTGGTTTCAGGTGAAAATAAAGACAAACATTAAATAATGACACACTATCGAGCTGATGGTTTACTTTTTGTTCGTCTGTTACCGATTGTTACGTATTCAACTACTTCCCAAAATTTCATGCTCCTACTAATACAGAAATTTGGAGATTTAAAGATGGGTCTATTTTATATAGCTCATATTGGGAAAAAAACTACGTTTGGGTCACCGGCCTCCTATTAAGTGATGATTTAACCATTTTTTGCCTGTTACCAACAGGGGGGGGGGGGGGGGGTACTCATAGACAGGTCTATTCTATATAGCTCATGTTGAAAATAAAACTACGTTTGGGTCACCGGCCTCCTATTGAGTGATGATTTAACCATTTTTTGCCTGTTACCAACACGGGAGAGTACTCAAAAACATCCCCATAGTTTCATTTTTCTAACCACATAAAAAGTTGAAGAATTAGTGATGCATCAGTTTTTATGTAAGACAAACATTACATTTGGGGCCCCGGAGAAGTGATAAATTAAATTTATTTAAATTTATTTTAGCCTGCTAACATAGTGAGAATGTACTCACCAACTTCCCAAAGTTTCATGCTTCTACTTACACGGCATGTTTGAGAATAAATGATATGTCAGCTTTATAAAAGATTGTTTAAATAAACTACTTTGTGGCCCCCCACCCCCATGAGTGAGAATTGTACCATTCTTTTGTCGCCAATTATCGTCATGGGCGTTTACTCAACATTTCCCAAACTTTCATACTTCTACCTATACGGGAAAATAAAGAATGGGTGATGAGTCAGTTTTTATGTAGCTCATATTATGAAATAACTACAGTGAGCGATAATTTAAATTAGTTTTTAGCCTGCTACCATCACGGGAGTGTACTCAACAACGTCTAAAACTTTCATCATTTTACCTGCACAGGAAATTGAAGAATTAGTGATGAGTTCGTTTTATATAGGTCATACATGTAAATAAATACCTATAGTATGGGACCCGGAAGCCATCATTGGGAATTGAAATATTCTTATTCACAAGTTATCTTCATAAGAGTGTCCTCAACAACCTTTCCCTAATTGCCATGCTTCTTGCTTCTACCAACACGTCAAGCTCAATTTGTAATGTGTCAGTTTTCATATAAAGAAAAACAACATTTGCGCCACCGCCCCCCCCCCCCAGGAGTGGGAGTTTAAAAGAAAATGTCGCTAATTATCGTCTAGAGAGTGCAGCCAAAAACTTCCCAAAGTGTCATGCTTATACCCAAACGGGAAGTTGGAGAATATGTGAGTCAGTTTTTTATATAAGAAAAAATCTACGTTTGGACCCCGGCCATCAGGGGGATAATCATTTATCATTTCATAATTTTTAACTTCACTTTTTTTTGTGCATATTAGTAATCAGTGAGTCAGTCAAAAAGTGATGGCTTCGTATTATATTAGTATACATAAACAACGTTTTCGTTCCAAGCCCCCAGTAAGTGATGATTTAAATATTATTTTCGCCTATTACCATTTCGAAATTTTACTCAACAAATTGCCAAAGTTTCATGCTTCTACCCCACGTAAAATAGGATAATTAGAAATTTTCAAATTTTATAAAGGTAAGATTTTGAAAAAACTAAATTTGGGCCCCAGGTCCCCTCCCCATGAGTGTGAAAATTGATTACCTTTTTCTCAAATTATCGTTAGGAGAGTATGGTCAGCATCTTTCCAAAGAGTTTCATGATTTTTCCTATACGAAAGATTTGAGAATTTGTTATGAGTCAGTTTCAAAGTTTCATGCTTCTATCAACACGGAAAATAGGAGAATTAGTGATTTTCAGTTTTTATATAGCTTTTATAAGTAAAAAAAAACAACTACATTTGGGCCCCCGACCCTCAGTAAGTTGCAATTTAAATAGATTTTTGTCTGCTACCATAGGCGAAGTATACTAAAAACTCCTAAAATTTTAAGCTTCTTCCTAAATAGAAAACTAGAGACTTTCACTTTTACATAGCACATATAAGGGAATTTGAATATTCTTTTTCGCCAATTATCGTCGGGAGATTGAGCTTAACAAGTTCCCAAAGTTTCATGCTCCTACCACCACGGCAAGTTGGAAAATTAGCGATGAGTCAGTGAGTTAGTCAGGGCATTGCATTTTATTATTTATAGATGTCTGTGGCACAAAAAATAATCATTTTAAAAAAATAGCATTGAATATTTTACAGAACTAAGGTTTTTATTTTCCTCAGTATTCTTAATATTTAGCAAAGAACATTATGTTTGTTATGTCAAACATATTCAGAGTAAACATACAATTTAGATTTACACTAATCTTTAGTCATTGTTCTCTCTTTTTTTCTACTTGAAACTTCCCGCATACATAAGAACAATAAACTCACTAAACTCAAGAGAGAAGTTCAGAAAATCATAAAGAAAAATAAAGCACTAGACACATAGTGAATAGCTTTTTTTATGTTTAATTGTATTAATTAGCTTATGGCGCGTTAAATACGTCATGTTTCACTTCTTGTGTTTCATTTCAATAACAGATCTCTTATCCACTTATGACGCCTACAATGAAAGCTATAAAGATAGTAATTTAACCAATTCTTACTTTGACCCTGCGTCCTCCCTAATGTATGGCCAAACGGTGAGTGGCGCAAACATTTGTAGATCATAAGATAAAACAAGTGTATCAGGTATACTGGCTATAAACAAACCAACAAACGTATTTTAGTTTAACTACCTTTGAAGTATAAACCAATACACGTATATAATATTAGTTAATATGTCAATGAACTATAAACCTATAGATTATAGACCAGTTAAACTGCAGACCAAAACTTGCAGACACATATATCAAAAGAAGAATTAAGCAAAAGAAAATTTAAACACGAAAAAAAAAAACAAAGCAAACAAAACAAATATTATTGTCCAAAAAAAATAAATAAAAAGACAATAGATAAGAAAGATAAAGAAACAGAGAAACAAAAACTTGATCCCAAAAGCAACAATTTTTTCCTGCGCGTATCACCCCACATACCTAGCTCTTTGTCGTTGTTGTTATTTACATTGTGTATACCAGACCTGGAGCAGGAATAAGGACGCCACGTATTCGTACATACGAGACGACTTTGAGACCAGTGTAAAGTCTACAGACAACGTCAACTTTCAAGAAATGAACAAAATCTACAAGTGTAATGGTACGTCTGTCCCCTTGGATAATGTCTAGCTAGTTACTTTTTTATAATTTAAATAAACATGACATTTTTTACAACACTTTTCCATAAATCTCGACATTATTTTATTATACGAAATTAATGTACGGCATACGTTTCGTTGTCATTGTTTAAACAGGAGCTATGTATCAAAGATGCTTATTAACACACACTAATGGCCACGTAATGATCCATCAATCTAGAAAATATCTGCTGGAAATGCTCATTCAAAAACAATTGAATGATCCTTTACACTAGAAAATTTCTGC
Organism: Radix auricularia; assembly: GCA_002072015.1. NCBI lineage: Eukaryota > Metazoa > Mollusca > Gastropoda > Lymnaeidae > Radix > Radix auricularia. The sequence continues at coordinate 1,378,911 of MUZC01000645.1, read as the reverse complement.
CGGAAATACTCATTCAAAAACAATTGAATGATCTTTTACACTAGAAAATTATTGCCGGAAATACTCATTCAAACACTTTTCAATGATCTTTTATTCTAGAAAATTTCTGCGGTAACTCAACAATCGACTGTGGGGTCGGATACTACGCACGAGTCAAAGGTGTTTGTCGCTGTGTCTGTCCTGATAACAGAGACGTCAGCACAAACTGTCAGACGTTGAAGAATGGACGTAAGATGGATTCTAGATTGTTATCTTCTCTTTTATTTTTAACGAAGTTTTCAGTGTGAATTGCGTTTATAAATTAAAAATGTCACTCAAGTCTTTCCTGAACCATACCAGAATGATGGATCGAATCTTCTTCAAATATGGGAAGAAGGTCTCAAAGATGTGCACGGGCCAAAAAAAAAAATACCGAAAAGATTTACTGGATTTCTTGGAAAATAAAAAAAAAGCAAACCGAAAAAATATTAGTATTTTTGCAATTTTTTTTGTCAACCATAACATCAATCGGATTTAAACAAACGCCAAATGATAGCTAGAATTTAATTATATTTAGAACAATGTTGTAGAAATGATAATTTTTAAAACTCATTTCGTTCGATTCCCAAATATATCTAGAATGATGGTAAGTGAGGTTTTCCCGCTTTGGGAATGCTTATGTAAGTTTGTTGCACGGTGCGCATAATATTGACACATTCCTGGTGTTATGAAGAGTGAAGGGATATGACGTTGCATTGAGTTTAGTTTCAAAATTCCTCATTTGAATCGACTCTTAATGTAATCCAGAATAAATTCCCTTGAATAAAAAGCCGGGAATTCTTTTCTGGAAATAGCATTTAAAAAATGTATTTGAGTTTTGATTACTGATTTTATTATTTATAAAGGTTTTGATTCTTAGCATCTAACGCATATGAAATTAATATTCTTCAAATAGATTTAAAATTTTGGTAGCTTAATAAAAGACATATATCTTTTGGAAAAAAATCAAACCCTATTTTTTAATCCTTTATATTAACTTGCCGAAAAAACTTTTCATGGATTTTTTAACCATTTCCTCGTACCGATGATATATCAAAATATCAGATCGATCGAATGTAGTATAATTAAATTAACAAAGTTTTACATTGTCTCTATTTATTTTTACATAAAATGTTAATTTTTGTGATTGTGTGTCGCGGTTCGTATTATCTTGAACGACCATTTTATTTATATTATACTTTCCTGTTACGCTGTGCATTGAGTATTATATTTATGATACTTTTGTAAAGTATATTCCCGATCTGAAAATGTAAATGCTATTTTATTGCTAATCTGTCTCGCAGTGCACACTGTGTTTTTATAACCCTTTCCCGTTGATCAAATAGACTTTCTATAGTTGAAAATTAGCAGGCAAACTGTAGATTTTTTTTCTTTATATAATTGAGACATAATAAAAATATGTTTGTATGATGCGTGTTATAATGAACATTCTTTTAATTATGTCTCATTTATAAAGGATTTATCGACAAAACTTGTTTTTTTACGTTTAGTCCTGTCAATATTAAGTAGAGCGTAATGAATATTGATGTCCATTATTTTCGAGAACCTTTTGTAATCTCTTTCATTTAAAGTTATATTCAATAAAAACAAACAATTTTTCTCTCCCCGTATTTCGTTACATTCAGCTTCACCCGTGGCTGTGTGGCCAAACACACCCATCGTCTTGCTGGCTGGAGGGCCGAGCCACTCTTGTCCTACAGGTTTTAACCCAACCCCTGGTTGGTTTTCATTTACCGGTCCACGAGAAGCCACCCAGTCCCCAGCAGGACCCGTGGCCCTACCATCCACTGGGACAACTCATTGGGTCCCAGTCTGTACCAAACCCCCACCGGCAACAATCGACTGGGAATCATGGCCACCTGGTGGTCAATACAGTATCATCAAATATCCTGGCGTAGACTGTGGAGGAGGTGAGTTTATGTTTTAAAAAATTTAAAAATACTACAATCAACGGTATTCATTTAATTACACTTGTTTATTTTTTATTTGAAATGTATCAGTTTTTAAGCATTTCATTGCAACAGAAAAAAAAAGTGCTCTTTATCGTTAAATAAAAAATAAACTTTCTTTTGGTGTTTTTTTTTTCATTTTGCAATATTTAAATTTTTTATAATTTTTAAAGCATTATCAAAGAATTCATTTAATTTAGATGGACTATTGTCTTCGAAAAATTAACAATAAATAAAAACATTGTATTATGACCTACTTAGCTTGACACGTTAGAACTCTAACAAAAGATGAGTTCTTTTTCTTCACGCTCAACAATTTGAGAAAAACTAATTTTTTGGGGGGTTTAAATGAGTGGGGGAGGGGGAGAGGAGCTAGAAAATGTAAGTAGACACAAAGCTTATTTCTACTGCATCTTTTGTGTTTACTTCCCAACATACCGGACATTACCTAACTGAGGTGTAATACGACCAACCACCTTCCCACCAACATAAAGGTACATTACCTAACTGATGTGTAATACGACCTACCACCTTCCCACCAACATAAAGGTACATTACCTAACTGAGGTGTAATACGACCTACCACCTTCCCACCAACATAAAGGTACATTACCTAACTGAGGTGTATTACGACCAACCACCTTCCCACCAACATAAAGGTACATTACCTAACTGAGGTGTAATACGACCTACCACCTTCCCACCAACATAAAGGTACATTACCTAACTGAGGTGTAATACGACATACCACCTTCCACCAACATAAAGGTACATTACCTAACTGAGGTGTAATACGACCAACCACCTTCCCAACCAACATAAAGGTACATTACCTAACTGAGGTGTAATACGACCTACCACCTTCCCACCAACATAAAGGTACATTACCTAACTGAGGTGTAATACGACCGACCACCTTCCCACCAACATAAAGGTACATTACCTAACTGAGGTGTAATACGACCTACCACCTTCCCACCAACATAAAGGTACATTACAAGGTACATTACCTAACTGAGGTGTAATACGACCTACCACCTTCCCACCAACATAAAGGTACATTACCTAGCTGAGGTGTAATACGACCTACCACCTTCCCACCAACATAAAGGTACAATGTGGAGTAAATCAGGTTGTAACACGCTGACAATAGAATCATCCCCACGATAAGATTTTTGAAATATTTTCTACATTACTGAAACCTAAGCAGATCTATTAATTGCGTTCAGTTCATCTATTAGCTGAAAATAGAAGGAGGAGAAATAATAACCTTCGTTTAATTGAGTCTCCAAAATTATTAATGTGCTTACACCATATCCCGACTTACTTCCTGTCGCAAGGTTTCATTGAGTCTGGAATAGAGTTCGTGTCACTGGCCGCAGTAAACACCAATGGGAGTATAGGTGACACAAGTATCAACGGTTTGAATATCACTCAGAAATACTGCTCCAGGTACCAGGAATTCTCTAGCATTGCCATGGAACTACCAGACGCTGAACCTTTCAGAATATTTGTAAGAGGACCGTGTCCAGTTATTAGAGGTAATGACGTACATGATAAGATTTGAAGAAAATTTACAGTGGAGAAGGCGAAAAAATAAATTGAAAAAACATATTGGCTTATATTCGATATTCAATTTTATATGAGACGTAAAAATTAAAATTAAACAGTTTGTCAGTATTTTAATTATACAAATAAATGATCATCAGTCTAAATGACATAATTATGCTGGTAAAGGACTAGGGGGGGGGGAGGACTAAACCCAACATAGAGCCCAAAATGTGCTTTAAACTTAATTTTGTATTTCCTTAAAAATACAGGCCTTAAGTCAACAAAGGTTAAGAACATTTGGTATACAGACTTCAACAAAGAGTTCAGCTACAAGACATCCCCGTGGTGGACGTACACTAGTACCATACTCACGTATATTTGTTACTACCAGCCTCCGACATACGGTGAGTGGTGAACGCATGTGAGAAGTATGGTTACATGACGATTACAAGTTAGAGGATTAAAGATTTTTTTTCTGGGAATCTGTTGTACTCAGTTTCTGGGGGCAAAAAGTCCAGAAAATTACCACAATTAACTCTCATCAAATAAATAGAACTCTTATGTCCTATAGATATATAAATGCAATAGTTTTTTATAATTAATTTATTGTTTGTATTGAAACTCTTCTCTATCTCATGTATTAAAACTCTTCTCTATCTCATGTATTAAAACTCTTCTCTATCTCATGTATTAAAACTCTTCTCTATCTCATGTATTGAAACTCTTCTCTATCTCATATGTTTGTGTCATGCAGGTTGTAACCAAATGGTCACGTTAAATGACACGAACAGATCCGTTACCGTAACAACGCCAGGCTTTCCTACAGCCATGGAGCCAAACAGAAGGTGTTTCTATGCTTTTAATGTAAGGGAGTAATCTTTGATAAAGTTAATATTTGGAGAAAGCAAAAACGAGTCGCAATGTAATAATATAAAAAGGGGGAATACTCATTCCTTCCGATAAGAGGGCGCCATGTACATATCGTTGAAACAAACAATGGTACGAGTTGAGTTAGGTTAAATAAAGAATGGGCAGTGTAGCCTTGGTTTGAACTAACTTTATGGCATAGCAGATAGAATATGAAATAAGTATTTAGAATTAAATTTTATTATTTGAAGATTTCAGTTTTGTCAACAAATGTTGTTGGAGAAGAAGGCAAGATACTATACAATTTTCGTGACGCCTAAGTTTACAATAGAGACGCGGTGGTCTTAGTGGTAGCGCGCTGGACTACCGAACCGCTGCAAAAACTCCAAACGCGAGTTCGAGCCGTGGTACAGGCAAAGCCCCAGGGAGCATTATGCTAACCACACAATCCCCTGCTCGTTAGCGGTCAATGAAACTTGTGAACGCTACTTAACTTGCTCCCATGGACCTTTATGGTCTGTAAGGAATCTTTTTTTTTTCTAAGCTTACAATCTCTTTAAATTCATTTCTTAGCTTCTTGTATTGATCTTTTTAAAAAAACCTCAATATCACGACTCTTGTTCAACACAGGTTCCTGACGGCTCACAGCTGAGGCTAACAATCAACTCATTGGATCTCAGCTCAGTCAACGATGACGCGTTTTTAATAAGGAGATACCACCAATGGCAGGAGCCGTACAAGTAAGGGAAACATTCCTATATCATTTTTCACTATTCTAGACGTATATATTATGAATTAATGTTCTTGTATGTCCTTAGTCATTCCTGAATGTTAAAGTACGGGTAAAATAAAATGCCATAGTGTTGTATGATAAGGGGGGCGTGGTGGTCGAGTGGCAAGCGCGCTCGACTGGCGCTCCGATGGCCAGGGGGACGAATCCATGTGAAGACCAGGACCCGCTCCGGGGCATAAGGCGTTCCCGAGTTCCGTCAAGCTCGTGGGACGTGGTGGTCGAGAGGTAGCGCTCTCGACTGTCACACTGATGGTCACGAGTTCGAATCCACACGATAGTGAGGATTTGTTTTCGGGGCCTGAGGAGTCCCCGAGTCACCCAGCTCCGAATGGGTACCTAACTAGACAATAGTTAGGCGGCTGGGGTAATGCGTGGAACCCCTATAGCCGTGGCCTGTGACCGCTACATCACTTGCCAACAGATCATCTCTCATGGTCTGTGGACGCAATTATCTTCTGCATAGAAGGAGCGTCTGTATATCTAAGATAAGATAAGATAAGCTCCAAATGGGTGAAAAGCTGCGGGGTAATGCGTGGAACCCTTAGCCGTGGCATGTGAACGCTGCATCACTTGCCCAAAAAACAACTGCTGCCTTGCAGATGGTCCTGGCTGACCAAAGGCTATGGAAGCAAATCCAGAAAATACAGCAGGCTGAAGTAGGAGACAATGGGCCAATTGTACGCAAAACTCAATATTCAATATTGAGAACGAAGAAGAAGAAGTATGATAAGGGAATGTGTTGATGAAAGAAAGTGTGAGTAATTAGATTTAAACAAATAAATCAATCAACAGATGCATCTAAGAAATAAAGCTGAAATAATAATTTTAAAAAAGCATTTTACTCGCTTGTAACGATGTGAAGTGACGTTACAAAATTAAGTTTAATAACGATTCATTTTAAGTTTTAATAAAAACAGTTAAAATTGAAGAATGAAATGCATTTTAAAGCCAGAACACAATATTTTATGTCCCATAACCGCTTTTTATCGAGGTCGTAGAGGATTCTAATGTTTCCATTAGAATATTCTCGGGCTTAATGGACACTGGCGGCGCCCATCCCTCTCCAGGTCAGCGGAGGACTTTCTAAGCGTTAGTCATTGCACAACATTTTTATAGTGGCTTTTCGTTGGCTTGAACCCACGCCCCTCAGCTTGTGAGGCTAGCGCACTATTGTTTTCGCTATCCAGCAGCCATATATACACAATATATGCCGAATACAATATATGATTCGAAAATAAACCACTATTAATACGTAGGACGCAATAATCTTCTGTACAGAAGGAGCGTCTGTAACATATAAGATATTACAAATATTACTTCAAATAAGCACATAATATGTATAATTTATATTGTAATATTGTATTGTAAAATCTGTAGCCCAAGCCATGACCAAGCTTACAGATCGAGATATTACTTTTATAATTGTTCAATTATACGCTTCAGGGTAGATGTCAATAACTGGCCCTACCAGGTGATCAGTGAGAGAAGTTACCTTGACATTGAACTCTGGACAGGTTATAACACAACCGGCATGAAGGGAGTTAACTTCACTGTTGACGTGATATTTCGTGAGTATGGAGAAACAATGTCTAGGGCGCCAGTCACAGTTAGGGAGTCATTCATAGTAGGGCGTCAGCGGTGGTGAGTCTTCAGACTTGTTTACACGTCAGTAAAAGTTTGGGCTCCAGGTGTGACAATTATGAATAGCTGGCGTACCGGGGCTTTAGGGGTTCTTTCGTTGTCATAAGGATTTAAAAATTGAAATGTCGGAACAAAGTTTTATCAATAGCTTCGATATTTTTTTTTTCAATTAATTTATAAAATTACACAAAAGTATGTAGCTAAAATTATTTACACTTCAATTTTATCAGTTGGGTTTTTTTTATTCTAAATTTTTTCTTCTCGTGTAAGAAGTAAAAAAAAAAAGATTCAATATTTCAGCTGGAGATTTTTGTTACAACGCTTCCTCTTATGGTGACGACTACATCGGAAAGGCTTCAGTCAGTGAGACGTATGAAGCTTGTCTGCCTTGGGCACAGGCCGTCGATTGTGTGGACTTTCCTTCGTAAGAATCCGTTATTTCAGTTTTAAAGTATTTAAAAGTAGTAAACGTTTGACTGATAATAAAACGTTTAAAAAGAGCAGCAAGGGCCGTGATATTCCTTTCTAGAATATATATATATA
>MUZC01000645.1:1354569-1370570 GCA_002072015.1 Radix auricularia | reverse complement strand
ATGAAATTTAATTCTAAATTTTAAAAAATTCTAATAATCGTGGCAAGAGGCTATTAAACAACATACCAAAGTTTTATGCTTCTTCCTACACGGAAAGTTAGAGGATTAGGGATGAGTAAATTTGTTAAAATAAGAAAAACAACATGCGGGCCCCCGGCCCCCAGTAAGTGAGAATTTAAATATTATTTTCAACTGTTACCATCATGGACGTGTACTGAATAGCTGCAAAAAATTTAATGTTTTTACCTACACGGGAAAAAGGAGAATTAGTGATTTTCAGTTTTTATAAAGCTAACATAAGAAAAAAAAACTTCAGTTGGGCCCCCAGCCCACAGGAAGTGAGAATTTAAATATTATATTCATTTGTTACCATCGTGGAACTGTACTGAACAACTACCCAAAGTTTCATCCTTCTGCATACGCGGGAAATAGGATAATTAGTGATCTTCATATTTTATTTAGTCCTTGTAATGGAAAAAAAATGCTTTTAGGCCCCCGGCACCCATGAGTGTAACATTTAAAATTATTTCCTACAAAAAATTGTCACAATAAGCTGCTGAGTAATTTTGCTAAGTTTAATGCTTCTGCCTACGCGGGAAATAGGATAATTAGTGATTTTCATATTTTAAGTAGCCCATGTAAGAGGGAAAAATTTTGGGCCCCCGGACCCCATGAGTGGGAATTTTAAAATTATTTTCCGCTAATTATTGTCACAATGGGCTAGTCAACAACTTTGTAAAGTTTCATGTTTCTACCCACACGGGATATAGGAGAATAAGTGATGAGTCCGTTTTCATAGAAGAAAAAATACATTTGGGCCCCAAGCCCCAATAAGTCAGAATTTCAATATTGTTTTCGCCTGTTATCACCGGGAAAGTATACTGAACAACTTCACAAATGGTCATGCTTCTATCTACTCGGGAAAGTGGATAAGCATCGATTTTCAGTATTTAAAAAAATAGTTTTTGGGCCTCCGGGCCAAACTTTTTGTGATTTCTAAAAAATATTTACGTCAATAATCGTTCAAAGAGGCTACTCAACAATTTACCAAAGTGTCATGCTTCTACCTACACGGAGAGTTGGATAATTAGAGATGAGTCAGTTTTTAATATAAGAAAAAAAACTACATTTGGGCCCCCGGATCCCAGTAAGTGATAATTCAAATATTGTTTTCGCCTGTTTCCATCGTAGAAGTATACTTAACAACTAACCAAAGTTTTATGCTTGAACCTACACGCGAAATAAGAGAATTCGTGATATTTATTTTTTTATATAGCTCATATAAGGAAAAAACCAAAAAATGGGCCCCCTTACCCTAGGGGTGGTCACCTAGTTAAAAAAAAACTACATTTGGGCCCACGGCTCCCAGTAAGTGATCATTTAAATATTTTTTTTGTTACCAATACAAATCCACACCGTTGGACCCAGGGTGGTGAAATTTTGCAGGGGACCCCAATTTGACCTGGAATATGTCATAGGCTATGTTTTAACCCAAGGTGACCACCCCTAGGGTAAGGGGGGCCCATTTTTTGCTTTTTACCTTATATGAGCTATATAAAAAATGAAAATCACGTCAAGAATATTTGTGTCAAAATAGTGCGCACTGTGCAAGAGTCTAATATTAACATTCCCTAAGCGGGGAAAACCCCATTAGTATTAGACTATAATATTTCCAATTGTAGGTTAAAGCATAAAACTTTGGGTAGTTGTTAAGTATACTTAAATATTAACGGTGTGGATTTGTATTGGTAACAAACAAACAAACAAACAAACTTTCAGCTTTATATATTAGATATATAAAAACTAAAAATCACTATATATCATATTTTACTAATAGATAGAAGCATGAAACTTTGGCAAGTTGTTAAGAACGCTAAAGCGACAATATTTTGCGATAAACAATTTTTAACTTCCCACTCATGGGAAGCCGGGGGCCTAAATGTTGTGTTTTTTTAAACTTATATACGCTATATAAATACTGAAAATCAACCATTCTTCTATTTCCCGTGTAGTTAGAAGAATGAAACTTTGGGAAGTTGTTAAGTATACTCTCCTAACGCTAATTTGCGAAAAACAATTTCAAACTTCACACTCATTGGGGGCCGGGGGCCCAAATGTTTTTTTCTTTTTTTAGAAACAAACTCATCACTAATTCTCCAATGTACTGTGTCGTAAAAACATGAAACTTTTGGAAATTACTCTCCTGGCAATAATGACAAAAAAAAAATATATACAATTCTCACTTATGTGGTGCCGGGGGCCCAAATGTACTTTTTCTTAAGCGGGCTTTATTAACAAAATGTAGACAACGAAATACAATCACGTCTCACGAAAGATCAGCTTTCTGTTTAGGTGGAAGAACTGTATGGCCTAGGAATCGATGAGTACAACCCCGCAGTGGTAACACGTGAACAAAATATTTAAATTATCACTTACTGGTAGCCGGGGGCCCAAATGTAGTTTTTTTTTAATACTATTATATGCTATATAATTACTGAAAATCCCCCATTCGACTATTTCCCGTGTAGGTAGAAGAATGAAACTTTGGGAATTTGTTAAGTACACTCTCCTAACGCTAATTTGCGAAAAAGCATTGTGTACGCTTCTCCATAAAACCCTATTTAAAACCCGTACTTGCCTCTAGTGATATTTAAAATTATTTTCCGCCAATAATTGTCACAATAGGCTATTCAACACTTTGCAAAGTTTCATGCTTCTACCTACACGTGAAATCGGAGAATTAGTGATGAGTCAGATTTTATATAAGGAAAAATACATTTGTGCCCCCGGGCCCCCAATGAGTGATACTTTAAATATAATTTTTTTTTTTACATGTTGTCATTGCGGAAGTGAACTCAACAAATTCCCAAAGTTTCATGCTTCTACCTACACGGGAAAGTGGATAAGCAGCGATTTTCAGTATTTAAAAAAATAGTTTTTGGGACCCGGGCCCCACTTTTAGTAATTTATAAAAAAAAAAAATATTAACGCCAATTATCGTTCCGAGAGGCCAACCAACAATTTACCAAAGTGTCATGCTTCTACCTACACGGAGAGATGAATAATTAGTGATGAGTCAGTTTTTAATATAAGAAAAAAACTACATTTGGGCCCCCTGACCCCAGTAAGTGGTAATTTAAATATTGATTTTGCATGTTACCATTGTAGAAGTANTTCCAGGTCAAATTGGGGTCCCCTGCAAAATTTCACCACCCTTGGTCCAACGGTGTGGATTTGTATTGGTAACAAACAAACAGACAAACAGAAAAACAAACAAGCAAACTTTCAGCTTTATATATTAGATATATATATATATATTTATGTATATATATACATTATTGATTTATTTCTCGATTAATCTGTACAAAATTTTATCGAATAAAATTATTTTAATGGATAAAATAACGATTACAGCTATGGCAACCTGCAACGATAATTTCACTGATTTATCAATAAATAATCAATTATTAATTAGAAAAAAATAGTTGATTTTTTACGGGCAAACTTCTCCATTTTAAACTTTAAAATAAGCTGTTTTATAAGGAAAATGATTTCAACAATTAAAAATTGTTTTTACTTAATTAACAATAACAAAATTCAAATATATATATATATAATTTAAACACAGATTTGTAAATGATGGACTAAATCACAAAACGAATGTTATATTTGTTAATATCTCGTATCCAGCGCTGACGCCGAGTGGCTGATCTCATCAAAGAACTACTGCAGAAATCCACCAAGCAGGCGGCTGTCACAACCTTATTGTTATACAAGAATGAACGGAACCAACTGCGAGAAAAGATACTGCGATGTTTGCAACTTTAGTGAGTACTTTAGTGAAACATCCTATAATTCAATTGCTATCTTTTTAGATGTATAGTCTTTTCTTTATATATGTAATTAGCAAGGCTCCATTCTAATATCGTTAACACGCGTGAGATATATATTTATAATGTGAATTAATGACACGGTCGCTATTTTTTGCTTTTTTAGCGCATTTTCGAGAAGTCGAATGCGCTATTGCACCCGTTTTGTCCGTCCGTCTGTCATCACCCTTGATCTCAGCATCCATAAGTCCTAGACCCATGAGGTATATATGTTTTTTGTATGTCCTGACCTGCCATTTGTGCATCAACACTCAGTTACTCGATCCGTTAAAAAACCCCGTTAAAACTACCAAAAAATATTTCGAATCGAGAGGTAACACTAGCGCAGGGAACGGCCGCCATTGCCGGAAGTCGAATACATAGCTTTTCAAGCATTGAAGAGTGGTGCGATAGCGTGCAAAAGAATTAGGGTTTTTTTTAGTTGACGTCATTAGAATATGTGTAAAAGTTTAGAGAGTTTTACGTCATCATTTGTGGTGACTTGTAGCTAGATTAAAGATAAAATAAAAAATTTTAAAATGTAAAGAAATGACTTTTAAATAAAAAAAATGTCAGTTATATTCATTACACAAGAAAATTCATAAAACTATGTCTAAAATCTAAACACAATTACTGATAACTACATAATGCTGATATCTAACATAAGTACTGATACATAATACGAAAATGCGCTAACACGTCCTGAGTTCCAATAGGGACCAGGCTTAACATGATTTTTTCTTCTTCTCCAGAAAAACCAGTTGACGTCATCAAAAAATGTGCAACCCTTATAGCAGAAGACCCAACATTTTGTGCCACAAGCATTCTGCGTTTTGGTTGTTTTGTTTCGTGTAATTTCACACAGCCGTCTACAACACGAGGTATTACAAATACCATATTTTACAGTATTTTAAAACCACGTTAAAGGATTATCACAATGCAATGAATGTATCACGTAAACTTATCATTGCTCAGGTACCTGCGGGCCCCCCACCATCCCTAACGACGGCGCTCTTGTCGGCACACCAAAATCTGTCTACAACGAAGGTGAGAGAGTCCAGGTGAAGTGCGTGAAACTTAGCATCCCCCAGGCCAACAGTGTCATGACGTGCACCAGTAGCGGATGGACAACGATAACAAACGCTTGTCAAGGTCTAGTCCCCACATTTTCAATTGTTTTAGCTATTTATTCAAAACGTTTTACTAAATTCTCTTCTAAATAAATATAACTAGCCACTATCTTCTAAGGTAGAATTATATATTGTAAAGAACCTCGAGTACTCGTGGGACTAATATCTCTACTTTCACTCAATGCTTCTTTACTGGTCACACTTTTGTCATATTCCAACACCGAGCTCAAAGACATTTCAGATGGCATCAATGGTCCTTAGTTACGAAAACTCTCACAGGTTACGTTAGAGAATCTCTCGGCAACTCCCACCTCTCCACAAAGAGGCGTAATTGACTGGGGCACCCCTAACCCGGTCTCTTCTAATAATAGGGGGCCGTCTGGGCAGGGTTAAGTCCGCACGAAGCTCACCATCCTGCCTCTCAAGGGGATTACCTCCCATAGGTGGTGGAGGATTTGACCTACCTCAACCTGTCATTGGTGCGGCGCCACCACGGCACAATTACGGGTCTAATTACCTACGACTGTTGCAAGACTGATTGCACGATTGTTATTTCTTTATTGCTTCACTACTTGACGTTCAACATACATACACTGTGCGCCCTCTCCGTCCCTCTCCTATCTCGAGTGTTTAGTCCTCACTAGTACCCTTAAGTCTCCACCCCCAATTTTCCCATTGTCTAAAGCCAAACGTTAATCATCTGGAACCACCCCTAGAAAAAACGGGTGAAGGGCCGCTTTGACATAACCGTCTCTAGTGAGACCCCCACCACTTAACTACATAACGCTCCCCCCATCCGGGCAATGCCACCTTGACCTGGGTCATTTCACACCTTGGTCTTCCTCTATCCGCTGCTCCTTTGATGTCCCAATTCAAACGAGATGACATTTTGTGCCAGAATGTCACATTTCGCACCTCCCTGCTACTGACCCTCTGGATTCGCCCCAGTTGTGCCACTGTTAGCCCACGCCACAACCTCAAAGGACCAGCCGTCTCATTGAATGCTAACTGACCGCCTTTAGAGCTTCCACAATATTTAGGATCATAACAAACGATATGATGGTAAATAAAAGTTTATGTCAATTTTAAAACTCGAATGTTCATGAAGTGAAATTTTTTAATCCCTTTCAGTACCCTAATTTGAAGATTTTTCCAATTACTTATGGACCGTGTGTTAATTGTTTTTTATTGCTTTTTTTACAAATTATGTCTGGCCTATTTTATTATGGTTCTTGTTCTAATTTTTCTTGTTCTTTAATTTTTTAATTTTTTTTTTTATTTATTTTTTTTTTGTAAAATTGACCATCATTTAACACGTTTCTGACTTAAAAGTGATCATCTGAAATCATTTTTTTATAATCTGAACACTACAGTAGAAACAAACCGTTGCATTTTTGCTGGCACCTAACATGTGTCAGGTTGATCGCAAAAGTCAGTGGCTGCCTTGAAGAATTAGTACATCTAATTGCCTCCTGAAAATAGAGACAAACATGCGTGATTATTATTCAGATTTTAGTAAGAAAACAAAATAATCTACCTACAGTCATTATTGGTACAACTGTCAGTGATGTTGCTATGTCAAATGACGCACGGCGAGTCAAGAAAAGAGTATTGTCATCTTAGTTTAGGAAATGTTATTTTTGATCTAAATATTCTTATTATTATTAATTAATCGGCAGTCTTTAAAAATATTCGCAGTTTTGTTTGAAGGGTAATGATCTATTGAAGTAAATAAATGTTTAAAAAGATTTTTAAAAACAACATTTTTTTATAATAAGTGTACTAACACGAAGAAAATAACTTAAAACTTATAAGTTGAAGTACTTTCATTCATGATGACTACAAACGCGGGGAGGGCACTTATGTGGTTTTAAATATGCAGTTTACTCATTCTCTCACTTATAGATCTCTCTTTTGCCTTCTAAATTATAAGTCTTTAATTTTTATACCAAACACCTATCTTTGTGGTGTATTTCTAAATTAGAATGGGGTTTTGAGCCCCCCCCCCCCCCCCCCGACATTAAAAACTGAAGTAATTAATAATATTGGGTGAAGTTTCATATTTAAGTTATGTTTTTTTTTTTTGATCCACTGGATTATTATACAAAAACATTTTCTAGACATAACGTTTAACTCCACTTGCTAGCGATATCCTCTACAACTATTCCAGGTGTTTGTTCGAACAAGCTGAGTTTCTGTGATGACCTTCTCGCTGTCTTCCCTAACTACTGCAGCCACGCCAAGACTGTTTCCGGTTCAGATCAGTACTGCGTCAACTCCTGTGGAGACTGCCCTGGTCAGTTCCAAAACAAGATCAGCCGTGTGGCATAAATTATCAAATACGAATAAGTTTGTTTTAAAACATCAAATAGAGTGTGTGACAAATTATTGTCATTTGCGCACTGGGTAGCTCAATACTTTTTAATGTAATTTTTTATTCTTATGAAAAACGTTTGGTTAACATCAAAGGAACTTTCAGTCAATTGTACAATGAAGGCCTGGAATTGACTTTATCCTCTACCACTGGATGTGGACTATAGCTTGCTCCAATTACTTGCAATCCCATACTAATGTCCATTCTAATCCATATCCCCATCCCAATCCCCATCCCAATCCAAATCCTAAAGCCCAAAATAATCCTAATCCCCATCCCAATCCCCAACCCAATCCCCATCCCAATCACCATCCTAATCCCCATTCTTATCCCCAACCCAATCCCAATCCTTATCCCCATACCCATCCTAATCCCTTCCCCAATCCCCATCCTAATCCCCAACCCAATCCCACCTCAAACACCATAATCCCCATCCTAATCCCAATCCAAATCCCCAACCCACTCCCCATTCCAATCCCCACCCCAATCCCCATCCTCATCCCCAACCCAATCCCCATCCCAATCCCCTACCCATAATATGTATTATACAAGCTACCCTAAAGGGTTAATTAAAATTAAGGTTTATCAGCAACTTTTCATTATTGAATATTTGTACTTACGTAACACAAATCAGAAATGTTTTTTGTTTGTTAATTACTACTTTTTCGTCGTTATTTCATACTTCTGCTTTTTAAACTCGAAATGGCATTGTGTTGACATGCATACTTATTTAATAAACAAAAACAAATAAACAAACAAACGAAAAACTAGCCCCTGAAAAAATAAGTTTACCAATATGGAATATCCACTATTCTCAATTGATTTCCATAGGTTCCCCAACTTGCTCGACACCAACCAGCACCAACTACAGCAGAACTTCTGCCTCAGCCACCATATCCCCCGGGCAGGTCATGACCTTTGACTGTAACCCTGGCTTCTATTATGCATCTGGTGACAAGGCAAGAGCCTGTTCCTCCGCAGGGAATCTGCTTGGGTCAGAGCTGGTGTGTTTAGGTAAGTGACGTCGATGTAAGAACTGGTGTATTTAGGTAAGTGGCGTCGATGTAAGAACTGGTGTGTTTTGGTTAGTGACGTCGATGTAAGAGCTGGTGTTTTTAGGTAAGTGACGTCAATGTACGAGCTGGTGTGTTTAGGTAAGTGACGTCGATGTAAGAACTGGTGTGTTTAGGAAAGTGACGTCAATGTAAGAACTGGTGTGTTTAGGAAAGTGACGTCGATGTAAGAGCTGGTGTGTTTAGGTAAGTGACGTCGATGTAAGAACTGGTGTATTTAGGTAAGTGACGTCAATGTAAGAACTGGTGTGTTTAGGTAAGTGACGTCGATGTAAGAACTGGTGTATTTAGGTAAGTGACGTCGATGTAAGACATGGTGTGTTTATGTAAGTGACGTCGATGTAAGAGCTGGTGTGTTTAGGTAAGTGACGTCGATGTAGGAGCTGGTGTGTTTAGGTAAGTGACGTCGATGTAGGAGCTGTTGTGTTTAGGTAAGTGGCGTCGATGTAGGAACTGGTGTGTTTAGGTAAGTGACGTCAATGTAAGAACTGGTGTGTTTAGGTAAGTGACGTCGATGTAGGAGCTGGTGTGTTTAGGTAAGTGACGTGGATGTAAGAGTTGATGTGTTTAGGTAAGTGACGTTGATGTAAGAACTGGTGTGTTTAGGTAAGTGACGTCGATGTAGGAGCTGGTGTGTTTAGGTAAGTGACGTCGATGTAAGAACTGGTGTGTTTAGGTAAGTGACGTCGATGTAAGAACTGGTGTGTTTAGGGGTAAGTGACGTCGATGTAAGAACTGGTGTGTTTAGGTAAGTGACGTCGATGTAAGAACTGGTGTGTTTAGGTAAATGACGTCGATTTGAGAAGCTTTTCAAAGGTCGTATCATAGAGAATGATGGGAATAGCTTGTATGTGGAGCCGTTTTAGCTCGTGGTGGAAAATGGTACTCACCAGGGGCAGAGCCATTAAAGGAACTGAGATCAAATTATTTATTCTCGTGTGGGTTTGTTTTTTCAACGGGCCTTCTTTAAGGGCGCCATTAGCCAGATCAATACACACTAAAATTTTGAATATGAATCATTTACAATTTAACAGGGTCAATAAAATTAGACTAAGATTTATTTTTACAAATTGATTCCATGCAGATTTAAGAATTTGCAAACCCCCCCCCCCCAAAAAAAAAAAATAATAATTAAAAAAAAAAATAATAAATTATAACATTGAATTGAAGTTGTTTATTTGAACTAAGTCTGATGAAACAATTATAATTTAAATAAAACTCGATATGACTATTACTACGGAGAGATTTGAAAACAGACAAAAACATTTAAATTTTTTAAAATCTTCGAATTCGATTTGTACGTAAATGTTCTCGATAAAACAACAAATAAAATATATTTAATAAACGAAAATAAATCTTAGAACTGATAATTAGAAATTGATATTTCTTAAAATTATACAAATCATTAAAATGAATTTTTTACACCAAAAAAAATCAATTGCGCTCATCTTGCCTTTCATTTACAACAGCTCAGCCCTCCCCTGTTGACGTCAACCTAAACTTTGTCAGAAAACGTCTTGACCTCTTACCGTCTAAACTTGCTGTGCTTTTGGATAAAAAAAGTTACAGGTTCACTTTGGTTTTTTATCTTTACATATTAACCTTGGAAACGTTAAATTTAAATATATTTTTGCATCTATACCATTCACGTGGAGTGAGTTTCAAGCCAATGCTAATGTAATCTATTTGTTTTTCAAGTGTCCTTACTTTAGACTTTACTTTCAACTTTGTATATTTTTAAAGATTTTTTTTTTAAGTAAAAACGAGTTTGTTTTTACAAATAATGATCTTTCAATTGTTAAATGCTCGTCATTGTTATAATATTACAAAGTGTTTTTCTAAGGAAGTTTATTAAATAAACGAAATACATTCCGAGTTGAGTCACTTTATAACTTATGAAACAGCAAACATTTTTTTAATGTTCAATTAACTAAGTTTCAACATTAATATATATTTTCTTTCGTGTACTGGAAAATTACGAACCAATTATTAGTTACAATGATATTTTTTTGTAATACCTTTCATTGTTACGATGATTTTTTATTGACAGTTTTGTTGTGGTTTGCATTATTTTATTTTTATGTTTATCATTGTTAACATATTCCCTTGTTAAATTGTCGTCATTGTTACAATATTACAGAGTCCCCTTCCCTGGTAAGATCTCCACGTGGTATTACTACAGCAGAGCGCCTGGTGATTTGAACTTCTTGGTGTACAGAAACAACGGGTAAGCTACATGCGGCCAATGTTGAGTGAAGGCAAGCTATGTAAATAAAATTACTTGACAATAAAATATTAATGAAACATTGAGTGAGAGGATTAAATGGAATCTTAGATATCTCTTGCTGGAGATAATTTAACATGAGGTCCTGGGTTAGCTCGTAAGGTTTTTTATAAATGAAAGAAGTACACCTTTAGCATGATTGAAAGCATTAAAAAAAATTATTGCAACTATAAAATTCACGCACTCAAATGTGTCCCTGCCTGCAACTTAAATTGTTCTGTTATTTCTACCATAGCACGGCTTACAACTACGTTGGAGCAAACTCCATCACTGCTGACGCTGACTACGTATGGGGCTGGAAGGTCCCAGCAGCCAATCAGATCACAGTACAGACTAACGACATCGTAGGCGTCTTCTCAACTGCCTCCAACGTTCTCTCAGTCACTGACTGCAATAACGCCACGGAGCTCATCTGCGTGTACCCCACGGCGTCTGCCAACACACTGGCTGAGGTTCCAAGCAAGGTCTACTCGACCACCAGCTGTTTGTGTCCATCTCTTGGATTCCGCGTTGATCCAGGTAATCATTTCCACACCTTCAACACTCGGTTGTCAAACGTTTTTGGAGATATTTATTGTTCAATCTGATCTGACGATTACAAAATAATATGCTCAATTTATTCTCGTTTAACAGCTTCTGACTTGTAAAAATGTTATAGTTATAAATTTTTTGAAGATTTGTACTCTATTGAAGCAAGCTGCCAGATTGTAAATCAAACGAAGATCTTTCATGTCGAACTTAAATCATTAACTAGTAATTGCCGATGTATTTAAAGTAAACTTTTCATTTAACTCCTCTTATGGTTATGTTATTAATTTAAATACCAAATAAGCGAACTAATTTGCATTTCATAAACAGAATCTGTCAAATAATTCATTTCATTATACTTCTCTCAGAGGCCGATAGTATTGGTAGAAATGTTTCATTTTAAAATTCACTTACAGCTTGTTAAAGTCTGCACTTAAGACTTAATTTCAATTCATTGTCTTCAAATTTCAGCCTAAGTTTCCTCTTCAGAACAAGCCACAGGAACCTCCAGGAACTGAAGTCTAAAAATGGCGGTGAAAATATTTTGAAGAGATTAAAGACGCAACTAAAAATTTCCGAAACTATCTGTTTTCTGTAGTTTTGTATTTTTGTTGTTTTTTATTATTATTTTGTTTTTATTTTGTAAACTCTTGGAAGCCGTGTGAGGAGGGGTATGATTGGAAGCAGATAGAACTTGTCAAAATTTTTACAGATTTTAAAACACTTGAGTCTTTCAACTCAAATAAGATGAACTCTTTTAAATAATAACTAAATATTGTGATCTCATTATCATCTATACTAATAAAAGGGAAAGCCCTCACTCACTCACTCACTGACTGACTGACTGACTGACTGACTGACTCACTCACTGATTCATCACTAATTCTTCAACTTCCCGTGTAGGTAGAATCATGAAACTTTGGGAAGTTGTTGGGTACCCTTTGACTACGAAAATTGGCGAAAAAGAATTTTGAAAATCTCGCTCATGTGGGGCCGGGGGCCCAAAAACTTTTTTTGCTTAAATCACTAAATCTCCGACTTCCCCTGTAGGTAGAAGCATGAAACTTTGGGAAGTTGCTGTGTACCCACTGTGGACAAAGTTTGGCGAAAAAGTTTTTTTTTTAAATATCTCTCAAGTGGGGCCCGGGGCCCAAAAAGATTGTTTCCTTATATGGGATTTATAAAAATTGAAAATCACCAATTTTCCTATTTCCCGTGTAGGTAGAAGCATAAAACTTTGGGAAGTTGCTGGGTAACCACTAATGACGAAGATTGGCGATGAAGAACTTTTAAAATCTCGCTCATGTGGGGCCGGGGGCCCAAAAACAGTTTTTTCCTTCATCACTAATTCTCCAATTTCCCATGTAGGTAGAAGCATGAAACTTTGGGAAATTGTTGGGTAACCACTAATGACGAAAGTTGGCGATAAACATTTTTAAAAATCTCGCTTATGTGCGGCCGGGGGCCCAAAAAGCTTTTTCCTTATATGTGTTCTATAAAAACTGAAATTCACCAATTTTCCTAATTCCCGAGTAGGTATTTCCATGTAGGTAGAAGCATGACACTTTGGGAAATTGTTGGGTACACTCTCAGGACGAAAATTGGCGAAAAAGAATTTTGAAAATCTCGCTCATGTGGGGCCGGGGGCCCAAAAACTATTTTTTTCTACATCACTAAATCTTCGACTTCCCGTGTAGGTAGAAGCATGAAACTTTGGGAAGTTGCTGAGTACCCACTTTAGACAAAATTTGTCAAACAATTTTTAAAAAATATCTTTCAAGTGGGGCCGGGGGCCCAAAAAGATTGTTTCCTTATATGGGCTTTATAAAAATTGAAAATCACCAATTTTCCTATTTCCCGTGTAGGTAGAAGCATAAAGTTTTGGGGACTTCTGGGTTCCTTCTCACGACAAAAATTGGCGAAAAGAGCTTTTTAAATCTCGCTCATGTGGGGCTGGGGGCCAAAAAACAGTTTTTTCCTCCATCACGAATTCTCCAACTTCCCGTGTAGTTAGAAGCGTGAAATTTTGGGAAGTTGTTGGGTAACCAATACTGACGACAATTGGCGATATTGATTTTTAAAAATCTAGCTCATGTGGGCCCGGGGGCCCAAAAAGATTTTTCCTAATATGGGCTCTGTAAAAATTTGAAAATCACCAATTTTCCTATTTCCCGAGTAGGTAGAAGCATGTAAATTTGTAATTTTTTTTTAATTTTATGCTTTCGAACGATAAGTTAAAAAAAAGTTAAATTTCCCACTCATGGGGGCCGTGGCCCCGGAAAAAGCCCTGACTGACTGACTGACTGACTGACTCACTCACTCACACATTCGTCACTAATTCTCCAACTGCCCGTGTAGGTAGAAGCATGAAACTTTGGGAAATTGTTGGTTACCCTCTAACGACGAAAATTGGCGAAAAAGAATTTTTAAAAATTTCGCTCATGTGGGGCCGAGGGCCCAAAAACACTTTTTTCCTTTTTCCTATAAAAATTGAAAATCACCAATTTTCCTATTTTCCGTGTAGGTATAAGCATGAAACTTTGGAAATTTATATATGCGCTATACAAAAATTGAAAATCAATAATGCTCCTATTTCCCATATAGGTAGAAGCATGAAAAATTTGAATTTTTTTAGTACAAGCTCCCGACAATTGGAAAAAAGAATGTTAGAATTCCCTCTAATTGGGTACCGGGGGCGCAAATATACTTTTTTATATTTAAAAAAAAACTTATCACTAATTCTCCAATTTTCAGTGTAGGTAGGAGCATGAAACTTTGGGTAATTGTTAGATAACCTCTCAGGACAAATGTTGGTGTAAAAGAATTTTGAAATTCACACTCATGGGGTCGGGACTCCAAAAACGTATTTTTTATATGAGATTTATAAAAATTGAAAATCACTGAATCTCTTATTTCTCGATTAGGTAGACTCATGAAACGTTGGGTAATTGATAATTACACTTTCACGGTGGTAGCAGATGAAAACATATTTCAAAATATCTCTTACTGGGGGCCGGGGGGCCAAATGTAGTTTATTTCCTAATATAAACTATATAAAACTACACACAACTAATTTCCCCATTCTCCATATAGGTGAAGCATAAAACTTTGGGAAGTTGTTGAGTACAATCTCCAGATGAAAGTTGGTGAAAGAGAATGATATATTTCCACTCACATTGGGGCCGGGGGCCAAAATATAATTTTTTTTAAAAATTAAAAACCGACTCATCACAAATTCCACAATTTATCGTGTAGGTAAAAACATACAACTTTAGGAAGTTCTTGGGTACCCTCAAAACGACGAAAATTGGCGTAAAATATTTTTTAAATGCACGCGCATTAGGGCCTGGGCCCAAAAAACGTGTTTTTTCCCTTATACGTGCTATAAAAATTTGAAAATCAATAATTCTCCTATTTTTAATATAGGCAAACGCAGGAAACTTTGGGGGGTTTGTTAACTACACTTCCACGATGGTAGCAGGTGAACAATTATTTAAAACCTTCTTTACTGTGGCCTGGGAGGCCAAAATGTAGTTTTTCCCTAATATTAACCTTATAAAAATAAAAATCCCTAATTCTCCCATTCCCTAAGTAGGTTGAAGCATAAAATTTTAGGAAGTTGTTGGGTACCCTTTCACGACAAAAAATAGCGTGATATATTTTTAAAATTCACACTCATCGGGGCCGTGTTTTTTTCAAATATGTGCTATATACAAATTGAAAAGCACTATTTTTCCTATTTCCCCAAAAGTTAAAGCATAAAAATTTTGGGATTTTTTAAATACACTTCCACGATGGCAGCATTTGGAATAATATTTAAAATATTCCTTGGTGGGCGCTGGGGGCAAAAATATAGTTTCTTTATGCATTCGCTTACTTATCACTAATACTCCATCTTCCCGCAGCGGAGCGCGGGCAAATTGCTAGTCTATACTAATAAAAGGGAAAGCCCTCACTGACTGACTGACTGACTCACTGATTCATCACTAATTCTCCAACTTCCCGTGTAGGTAGAAGCATGAAACTTTGGGAAGTTGTTAGATACCCACTATCGACGCACATTGGTGAAAAAGAATTTTTTAAATCTTGCTCATGTGGGGGCGGGGGCCCAAAAAGTTTTTTCCTTATATGGGTTTTATAAAAATTGAAAATCACCAATTTTCCTATTTCCCGTGAAGATAGAAGTATAAAACTTTGGAATTTTTTAGTACATGCTCTCGACGATAATTTGAAGAAAAAAAATTAAATTTCCGACTCATGGGGGAGGGGCCCATAAAACGTTTTTTTTCCTTACATGAGCTATATAAAAAATTAAAAATCACCAATTCTCCCATTTCCCGTAAAAATAGACGCATGAAGCTTTGGAAATGAATTAAGCACACGCTTTCGGCAAAAATTGGCTACATTTTTTTAAAAAATCTAAACCAGGGCAAATCGCCCCAAGATCGGAAATTAGCCTACGTAACTCCACTCTTTAAGAAAAGTGATAAATCAGACCCCGGTAATTACATACCTGTATCACTTACTAATATCACCTGTAAATTACTAGAACACATAATATATAGTTGAATAATTGATCACCTTGACAACTATAATGGCCTAAGCCAGTGGCGTAGCGAGGGGGGGCAGGGGGGGGGCGAATGCCCCCGGGCGCCACGTTAGGGGGCGCCAAAATGAGTATTAAAACTCATTATTTAATTTCATTTTAATGTAAACTAATGTATCCCAAATACGTTTGCAAGA
>MUZC01000645.1:1341328-1354063 GCA_002072015.1 Radix auricularia | reverse complement strand
AGACTAGCAAGTAAAAGAATTAACGCAGACTTAAATATATTTCTGATCTGGCCATAATGGTTTTTAATTTTATCAAGCTCGTCAATTAAATTCTCGTCTCTTTGATTTCTTATGCTCGAATATGAATCTTGAACGTTAACAGTTACTAATGTATACTGAAGTTCGCTGGTTATCTGACTGTTTTAATTACGCGATGACGTAAGAGATTTTCATGTAGAAATAACTCAAAGCTTGTTGATAGTTTGAACCATGGCTAATGGGTTGCTGTTCTGGCTTACTTGGCTGAAATTTTTGAAAAGCTCAATAAACTTAATTCCACTCGGCAAGGAAAGCAGATACATTATATGACTCTCAGTGACAGAATGTCTGCTTTTACGAAAAAGCTTGATCTTTGAAAAAAAAAATTATTTCAAGGTAACTTTGAGATGTTTGATAAATTGTACGAAATCACCGAAAAACCAGAAAATGCAGAAATAATTTTTAGTAGTGGCCCGTAGTTAAGGCACATATTTTTCAAGTGGTCCTGGAATCTCAAAAGGTTGAAAACCACTGGCTAACAGAATGGTTAATACGCGTCCCTTTGCTGCATGTTGTGACTCTTTAAAAAGATAAATCGTACTTCCCCAATTCTCATGTGGAGGGAGTAAAGTGGGAGAGGGGAGGGAAGGTCTCTCCTCTCACGGGCTTGTATCGGAGTGTCAAAGCAAGTTGGATTCCTTTCATATGAAACATCAGGCACCGCCTTTCTTTCCTGTCCATCGTCGATAAAACTTGTTGCTCAGTAGGATCAACTGTTAGAAAAAACACCAACAAAATGCCCGAGAAAATCTAGGTTTAGTATCTTATTTATCACCGGAAATCCAAAATGAATGTATCCACCTACTTACATCGACTGTAAGGAATCAGCTGTTGAGTGAAATCAGAAAACAAAAGTACTACGGTATCTTACTTTACTCCAATCGATCTAGGACACAGGAAAAGCTTTATCAAGTCATCGGATTTGTGGATGTGGATTTGCAAACTAAAAAGTAACTATCAAAGAATCATTTTCAGATTTTGCAAAGATACATTCCAAAGACGCAAAACGCCTTGAAAAAGTTATCGTAGAGAAACTGGAATCTAATAGCATACCAATATCCGACGGTCGGTCACGATGTTATGACAATGCTTCTGTAATGACCGGGAATGTTTGCGGCCTTCAACAGCGAAAATGTGCTAGAAATCACAAAGCATTGTTCATCAACTGTGGCAACCACAGCTGAAAATTTAGCAAGAGTACACTCAACTAAACATGATCCAGTTGTTATCACGTTTTTGGAACAGTTAAAAGTATAGATTTATGTTTTCTCCCTTTCAACAACTCGTTGGGAAAAAATTAAAAAAAGAGTTGTGCCAATCACAATGAAGAGGGAGCCTGAAACACGTTGGATTGCACGATCAGAAGCTGTTACAGCAATTTATGAAGGACTAGATGACATGGCAGGGCTGTTGGAAAAATTATCAGAACATACAAATATGACGCCTGACACCAGAAGTGATGCAGAAGCTTTGCTGGTAGGTATATAAAACTTTAATTTCTTAGATTTTAAAACATTTCTGGAACATCATACTTGATAAAATTGATAGTGTCCAGAAACGGTTCCAGAACCTACTGTGAGTTTCAAGGAAGCTTAATCTGATTTTGAATCGCTTGAGCAAGAAATTGTCAACATTCGTGTTAATTTGAGTCATGTTGCGGTAGACAATGGGAAAGAAGATGCACAACTTGGAGAATCGAGTTAGACAGAAGATTAGACGACATTGGAGGATGCCTTGGAGAATTAAAAAGAGATGCAGAACTTTCTTCATAAGAAGAAATTGCACTTGCTATGAACAGCGAAATTGATAAACTCCAACAGGAGATATCAATACAGATTTTACGCCTTAAACAACCTAAACAACAAATTTGGATTTTTACTAGACGTCAAATCTCTTCTTGCTGAAACAAAAGTCGATACGCTTCGTTATAATTGCTTAGATTTTGCTAATTTCTACGAACTGTGTACAGAAATCAAAGACTAAAAAATGATGCTCAGTACCCGTACTGAAGTTCTACCGGAAACTACTTTGGATCTTCTCGATTTTATTGTTTCATATGGAGATGACGTATTTCCGAATCTGCGCATTTCACTTCAAATACTTCTAAAAATTGCTGTTTCAACTAAAAGCTGTGAGCGGTCCTTCAGCAAAGTAAACCTTATTTTGTCTTAATTACGTGATTCAATGGATCATGATCGTCTGGATGATCTTGCACTCCTTAGCATCGAAAGAGAACACTTGAGAATATCAATTTTAACAGCGAGATTGACGACATTCAAATCAAGGAAGATCAATTTATTTTAGATTATGTCTATTCGAGTCATGTATAATTAGTAGTGTATTTTTTTTTCAAATAAATTGTTTATAATCGTATAGAGAATTATTAGTCTGTATTGTATTTCATTAAAATATCATTTGCTTCAAAAAATGAACCATATAAACCGTAAAATTTCAAATTTTTCTTGGAGAATGTTTCGGTCCGTCAAGGGGCGCAGAATTTGTGTCTTGCCCCCGGGCGCACATGACCCTAGCTACGCCACTGGCCTAAGCCCACATCAACATAGCTTTAGAAAGAACAGATCATGTGAAACACAATTGATAGGTCTAATAGATGATCTATCAAAATGTTTAGACAATAATGATCAAATAGATACAATATTACTAGACTTCTCAAAGGCATTTGACAAATTTCACCACCTTAGTTTACTTAAAAAACTTAAATTCTTTGGAATATCGGGTCCCTTACATTCCTCGATCAAAGACTTCCATTTGGGTAGGGAGCGAACTGTAATAAATAATTAATCTAAATCTGCACCATTAAAGGTTACCTTGGAAGTTCCACAAGGAACTGTGCTAGATCCCTTACTATTTTTAATTTATATAAATGATTTACCCAACATCTCAGTAGGAACTAAAGTAAAGGTTATTTGCTTAAGATTGTAAAATATATAGAACAATTAAATCAGAACAAGATAGCAAGATTTTACAAAAAGAATTAGGTGTATTAATAAAATGAGAAACTAACAGGAGTATGTCATTCCACCCAGAAACGTGTCAAATGCTAAGAGTAACAAAGAAAAAGAAACAAATAAATTCAACATATTTCATTCATGGAAAAGAACTAACCCAAACTAAAGATTCAAAATACTTACGAGTCATAATAAATGAAAAACTATCGTAGAATCCTCACTAAGTGAAATTATCAAAAAATTAAACAAAATCTTAGGTTTTATAAAAAGAAACTTTAACAAATGTAATAAAGATATTAAACTAAAATGCTACCTCACCCTGGTGAGACCTATACTAGAATATGCATCTACTGTATGGGACCCATCCAACAAAGAAAACATTGATAAATTATAACAAATTCAAAAAAGAGCTGCCAGATTCATTACTGGAGAATATTCAAAACTCACAAGAGTAACACCATTAGTCAAATCATTAAACCTTGAAACACTAGAGGATAGAAGAACCAAGAGTAAATTAGTAATTAAACATAAAGCGATTAATTATAATTTAGAAATACAACACAGAGAAAATTTAATACAAACCTCAGATATACATGGGAATTTAAAAAAAACTTTTCTTATTCCGTATGCAAGAACAAACACATACACGTTTTCTTTCTTACCGTCCGGTATTCGGTCGTGGTATGGGCTGCTTGAGTAAAAACCAGGAAAGCCAACACTTTATTATCATTTAAAACTCTAATAATACTAATAAGAGTGCAGGACTAGACACAAACCATAGATAAACGTAGGACACAACAATCTTCTGTATAGAAGGAGCGTCTGTTACAGATAAGATAAGATAAGATAAGATAAGTGTCTTTAAATGCTAAGATATGATACGCATAAGGAATCCTAAGTTTTTGCACGGGTTTGAAAAACAAACAACTTAACGACTCTCAAATTATTGTTTTAAAATAATCCTTTAGTGCTTGCTTAAGTTAATAAATGTAAAATCAAATTTAAAAAAAAAAAGAAAAGAAAAATGCTGATTCCAATATATTTTCATTGATCTTGTATCGTAAAAATTATGTAAGATTTCATTTTTTAAAAACGAGACCACGAAATCTTCCTTTTCAAATAAAATGTAATGCTCCTTTCATTTATCGTAAAATATTTTATAATTATTATTTTATTTTAATTAAAACAATTTTGCTACTTAAGAAAATAGTTTGATTTCTCTAACAGAGCTAAAACATGAAGAGAAAGTCTAAAAATTTGATTCATCATTTTTTACTATACATTCCCATGTTGTCAAAGGGGTATATTCTGGCCTGAGGGGGTATATTCTGGCCTAGGCCAGTTTAACCCCGGGGGTATATTCTGGCCTAGGCCAGATTATACCCGGGTATATTCTGGTCAGGGGTTTAATCTGGCCTGTTACACCGGGAGCCCAAATATAGCTTTTCTTATGTTAAAAAACCGACGGATCACTCATTCTCCAATTTTTCGTGCAGGTAGGAGCATGAAATTTTGGGAAGTCGTTGGGTACCCCCTCACGACAATAACTGGCGAAAAATAATTTTAAAAATCTCACTCATGTGGGGCCGGGGACCCAAAAAAATGTTGTTCCTCCTTTTAATGGCTTTATAAAAATTGAAAATAACCAATGTTCCGATTTCCCATGTAGGTAGAAGCATGAAACTTTGGAAATGTTTTGACTACATGTTTCCTACGATAATTTGAAAAAAAAAGTTAAATTTACTACTCATGGGGGCCGGGGCCCCAAAATCTTTTTTCCATATATGAGCTATATAAAAATTGAAAATCCCTAATTCTTCATTTTGCCGTATAGGTAGAAGCATGAAACTGGAAATTTTTTTGAGTACACGCTCCCGACGTAAATTTGCTAAAAATAATGTTACAACTTTTTCTCATGGGGGCCGGGGGCCCAAATATAGTTTTTCTTATATTAAAACCAACTCATCGTCAATTATCCAATTTTCCGTGTAGGTAGGAGCATGAAATTTTGGGAAACTTGTTAAATACCCTCTCACAACGAAAGTTGGTGTAAAAGAATTTTGAAATTCACACTCATGGAGGCCGGGGCCTCAAAAAATTTTATTTTCTAATATGAAAAATAAAAATTGAAAATCTATAATTCTTTTATTTCCCGTGTAGGTAGACAAGGAAAAATACTTATAAAAATTTTTTAAATTTCCACTCATGGGCTGCCGGGGCCAAAAACATTCCCCCCCCCCCTAAAATGGGCGATATGAAACTGAATCAAATCTAATTCTCCAAGTTTCAGTGTAGGTAGAAGCTTGAAACTTTGGGAAGTTGTTGAGTACCCCCCCCCATTACTTCCCGCGATGGTAAGATTAAATCACCTCTTACTAGGGTGAAGATTGTCGAAATAAAGTTTTTTTTCTAATATGAAGTTTATAAAAAAAAGACGCATCTTTAAATCTCCAAGTTCTTGTGTACGTATGAGCCTGAATGGTTGAAGTTAATATATTTAGTATATCCATCTTCATTCAGATTAAACTCAAATGTTTTTTTAAATTGGAGTTTCGCGGGCTCGCAACGCTAGCTGAAACCCTAATTTCCGCAGCAAAGTGCGGGTAAATTGCTAGTAAATATTAAAAACAATAAAAATTGTAATAAATTAAATGACACAAAATGAAAAACACTGAAATAAAGCGCGGAAGGTTTGTAAGAATTATTTTTGTTTTCTTCGTATCGAAATGGTATTTCTATAGCGATCCAGAAAAAAATCATTCTATACCGGTACCCCTTGTAAAGGAACCCAAAACAGCGTCACTCCTTGTCGGGTATTCCTAAAATAATGTTATTCCGACTATGTAATTGATCATGTCTCACTAGCCAATCACGGCCATAAACATATGAGACCACATCGTCACATTTACCTGGTTAATTGACCTCCGTCCGCTTATGGTCAGGTTGGTCATGTCTCACCAGCCTGACTGTACATACACTGTTTACCGCATGGCTATGGGCACATATGTCACCCTACAATGCTAAGCGGTCTCAAATGCCTTTATTTGTCCGGCCATACAAGTGTCACCACTCCACACACGTCAACAACCTGGGGCACACGTGTCACCCTACAACGCTACGCGGGCTCAAACCCCTTTATTTGTCCGGCCATGCAAGTGTCACCACTCCACACATGCCCAACGAATTGGGACACACTAAAATAAATAGATGCTAGAAAGTAGGATGGGGTGTGATACCGAAGCATATTCCAAAATATTGATTAAAATGTGCATAGCACAACCGATGACGATAGTACATATAAATTAATACGTAAAACGAAAGATGACTACAAAAGTTTATGGTCTCTCAAAGATGTTCCAAACACATATTTTTTTTAAATGAATATATCACTTGTATTTAATTCTAATTAATTTTTTTATAGAAATATGTTACATTCTCATGTTGTTTGCAGTTAATTAGAGTTCTAGATGGTGGTCGAGTGGTAGCGCGCTCGACTGTCGGTCCGATGGTCACGAGTTCGAATCCACGCAAAGGCGAGGATTTGTTCCCGGGGCCTGAGGAGTCCCCGAGTCACCAAGCTCTGAATGGGTACCTAACTAGACAATAGTTAGGCGTCTGGGGTAATGCGTGGAACCCCTATAGCCATGGCCTGTGACCGCTGCATCACTTGCCAACAGATCATCTCTCATGGTCTGTGGACGCAACTATCTTCTGCATAGAACAAGCGTCTATATATCTAAGAAGAAGAATATTTTAACAA
Organism: Radix auricularia; assembly: GCA_002072015.1. Taxonomy (NCBI): domain Eukaryota; kingdom Metazoa; phylum Mollusca; class Gastropoda; family Lymnaeidae; genus Radix; species Radix auricularia. The sequence continues at coordinate 1,347,256 of MUZC01000645.1, read as the reverse complement.
TGAACAATGAATCTCTTAATCTAAGTAGCTCACTAATTTAACTCACCGTATTTCACCTGTGTTACAAATAAGTTTCTAAATTAATATTTTAAAATGATAAATGGCAAGCATACCCCCCCCCCGAATATTTGACATCTTTACGTAGGTTAAGCGTAAATGGCAATATTCTTCTTTATTGCGGAAGTTTCCTTATCGCCATGACACCTACCACAGGCAGATGTCATCAAATGACATCTCAATAAATTGATCCAGATATAACTGGGCCAATTTCTATGACTTTTTATTACAATTTTTCTGAGAAAAGCCTTGTATCCTGTTACTGAGAAAAGCCTTGTATCCTGTTACTGAGAAAAGCCTTGTATCCTGTTACTGAGAAAAGCCAAAGCCTTGTATCCTGTTACTGAGAAAAGCCTTGTATCCTGTTACTGAGAAAAGCCTTGTATCCTGATACTGAGAAAAGCCTTGTATCCTGTTACTGAGAAAAGCCTTGTATCCTGTTACTGAGAAAAGCCTTGTATCCTGTTACTGGGAAAAGCCTTGTATCCGGATACTCTGTTCAAACAATCATCGCTGAGCTTTTTTTCTCAGCGCTGCTGCGTCCAACAATTAGATTAGCAATTCGCTAGCGTAGATTTAATACTTCCGGACGCGTCCTTGTCGTTTCACAATAGGTTTTTTTGCTGAATACAATGAAGGAATCCGGGCGACAGGAGCATATTTTAGCATTTCCGCGTTGTTTCTCAGATGGCCATCGCCTTCACTCTGACACTCGTCAATTATTTCCTGTCAAACGATGGCATATAGCGTGAAATTGAGAATCTGATTTCAGTAAAGTGCGTATGCGATGACTCCGACGTATATATTTTGTCAGGAATAAAAACCCTATAAAAACTCGTCTACTGTCTCCTTGTCATCTAACTCTGAGACAACAGTTCGTGTATAATGTTGAAAATGGTCTGTTTGACTAATACATTTCTTTACTTAATTTGAGAGCGATGCTATGTAGATACGTTTCTAAGTGCTTTTGCTAGTTAAGTCAAAGTTAACGCTTAAAATTTTATTTAAAGATAGATTCGGTGCATATTTTAAAATAATATTCAATTAATTATAAAATGCATTCTTTAAATTTAATTTGCAAATGTCAACATTAATATAGGATACAAGCATAAAGTGAATTTTTATAGAAATTTTCGTACAGTCTCAAACAATAACATAAATGTTTATTTATTAATTTTTCAAGCCATTATAGTTTAAAAGCTTATATATATATATATGCCTATATTTATTTAAATATTGTATTAAGATTCAAGATGTCTTTTAAAGAATTTTAACCACTGTAATGCTAATATTGTCTCCTTTTAAGGTGTTTCTTGCAGCATTTGTCGTTCTCATATCCACACACGCTGTTACCGGAGCTCTTCTGGGAATAGGAGTCGGCGGAAACCCTCTGGAAGTTGGGGGAAATAATTTACTTGAAGTTAAGTCTGATGTGGCCCTAATGGTAGGTTTTGGGCTCATTGCTATTGACGTAACTTTGAGTTCATAAATTTTATCGTATAAAAATGTGTGTGGGTTGGGGGTGGGGGGTTCTGGCATAGTTTCTGTAGACCTAAGACACCAATATATAGAAATGATAATACAATACTATTACACTTACCAAATGAGACTAACACATCCTGTTCTCATCGTTCGTCTTCCCTCAGACTCCCCATCCTAAACGGGTTGAGGGTAATCACGTGTTACTATTATATAATACTCTCAGACTCCCCATCCTAAACGGGTTGAGGGTAATCATGTGTTACTATTATATAATACTCTCAGACTCCCCATCCTAAATGGGTTGAGGGTAATCATGTGTTACTATTATATAATAATATTTACATATCTATTTTTTTGAATATAAATGCCAATAAAATTAAATAAAATAATATTCCTCCCCCCCCCCCCGTGAAAATTATAGCATTTTAACCAATTTTCATTACTTTCCACTCTATAATTATTTTTTTAATACACAAATTGATCTTCTGGTAACTTTATTATGCGCGATGATGTAACACTTGGTATATAATTGCATTGGAAATGGGCTAAGCGCTGAATAAACATAGCTTCTCCCACAGGACAAGGTTGGGTCTCTGTGGGACAAAGCTGACAACTTCCAACACTACATCAGTCGGCACAACAACCTGTTCATGGTCAACAAATTGAAACACATTTTACAGCTGCTGACACTGCAGGTGATGACAAAAATAACACATTTATTGTCATTAAAAATTGCATGTTTGATTCGAATCACTACGCCATCCAACTTTTTGAAACTTCAACGTGCAGATCTGGGGAAATATCCCTTTCCATTCCAATGTTCCATATATTATTTTTTAAGTCTTGGTATTTAGAGCTTTTTAATCACGCTGGACAACTAAAGTCAACAGTGTTTATGAAATAAATAACGACCATACCGTTATCATATTCTCATTTGTTCAACATCTCTTACACCATGTCTGAGATTTCCTTTTAAACAAACTTTTTAAAGACAAATATTTTTTTTTAATGTTTCAAAATTGCATTTTTGTCTTCGTTATTGAGTGGGAAAACTTTTCCATTTGACACCACCATTAAATTTCAAGCAATAACCTTTAAAGTTATCAGGTTTAATTTTGTCCACATACGCATTGTACGACTCTTTTGTAATTGCTTTACCATCTACGGGTGTATATTGATTACGTGTCATCGATTTGATCGCTCAACTGGTGTGACTTTCATTAAATGATTGTATTTCCTGCCATAATATAATGTTATTAACGTAAATTTCAATTTATGTTGCTGAACTATGGTAAACTTCGCCATCCAATCCCTCATGAAGATATTGACACACCGTTGACATGTTTTCGTTTTTTTCTAACCATGAACAGAACAGGAGGGAAGACGACAGCTCCGAGTCTGGCTTCAGTCAGGAGATGGCTGCTGAGGTATGTGGGCCTGTGGGGGTATGTGGGCCTGTGGGGGTATGTGGGCCTGTTGGGGGATGATGGCCTGTTGAGGTATGTGGGCCTGTTGGGGTATGTTGGCATGTTGAGGTGTTGGGCCTGTTGGGGTATGTGGGCCTTTTGGGGTATGTTGGCATGTTGAGGTATGTGGGCCTGTGGGGGTATGTGGGCCTGTTGGGGGATGATGGCCTGTTGAGGTATGTGGGCCTGTTGGGGTATGTTGGCATGTTGAGGTGTGTGGGCCTGTTGGGGGATTATGGCCTGTTGGGGTATGTGGGCTTGTTGGGGTATGTTGGCATGTTGAGGTATGTGGGCCTGTTGGGGTATGTGGGCCTGTGGGGGTATGTGGGCCTGTGGGGGTATGTTGGCCTGTTGGGGTATGTTGGCCTGTTGGGGTATGTGGGCCTGTTGGGGTATGTTGGCCTGCTGAGGTATGTGGGCCTGTTGAGGTGTATCGGCCTGTTGGGGTATGTGGGCCTGTGGGGGTATGTGGGCCTGTGGGGGTATGTTGGCCTGTTGGGGTATGTTGACCTGTTGGGGTATGTCGGCCTGTTGGGGTATGTTGGCCTGCTGAGGTATGTGGGCCTGTTGGGGTATGTGGGCATTTTGGGGTATGTTGGCCTGTTGGGGTATGTGGGCCTGTTGGGGTATGTTGGCCTGCTGAGGTGTGTCGGCCTGTTGGGGTATGTTGGCCTGTTGGGGTATGTTGGCCTGTTGGGGTATGTGGGCCTGTTGAGGTGTGTCGGCCTGTTGGGGTATGTGGGCCAGTGGGGGTATGTGGGCCTGTTGAGGTGTGTCAGCCTGTTGGGGTATGTGGGCCTGTTGGAGTATGTGGGCCTGTTGAGGTGTGTCGGCCTGTTGAGGTGTGTCGGCCTGTTGGGGTATGTGGGCCTGTTAAGGTGTGTCAGCCTGTTGAGGTGTGTCGGCCTGTTGGGGTATGTGGGCCTGTTGGGGTATGTGGGCCTGTGGGGGTATTTGGGCCTGTTGAGGTGTGTCGGCCTGTTGGGGTATGTTGGCATGTTGAGGTGTGTCGGCCTGTTGAGGTGTGTGGGCCTGTTGGGGTATGTTGGCCTGTTGGGGTATGTCGGCCTGTTGAGTTGTGTCGGCCTGTTGGGTATGTGGGCCTGTTGGGGTATGTGGGCCTGTTGAGGTGTGTCGGCCCGTTGAGGTGTGTCGGCCTGTTGGGGTATGTGGGCCTGTTGGGGTATGTGGGCCTGTTGAGGTGTGTCGGCCTGTTGAGGTGTGTCGGCCTTTTGAGGTATGTTGGTCTGTTGGGGTATGTGGGCCTATGGGTGTATTTGGGCCTGTTGAGGTGTATCGGCCTGTTGGGGTATGTTGGCCTGTTGGGGTATGTGGGCCTGTGGGGGTATGTGTGCCTGTTGAGGTGTGTCGGCCTGTTGGGGTATGTGGGCCTGTTGAGGTGTGTCGGCCTGTTGAGGTATGTCGGCCTGTTGGGGTATGTGGGCCTGTTGGTGTATGTGGGCCTGTGGGGTTATGTGGGCCTGTTGGGGTATGTGGGCCTGTTGGGGTATGTTGGCCTGTTAAGGTATGTTCACCTGTTGGGGTATGATGACCTGTTGAGGTATGTTGGCCTGTTAGGGTATGTTGGTCTGCTGAGGTAAGTCGGCCTGTTGGTTTTATTAACCGTGTACAAAACCCTCCTGAAGGGATCCCGTCCATCTTTTGTTCAACATACGGACTCAAATTTCGTGTAGGAATAGGTCTAACAAGCCAACAGAGGACACACGTGGTGGCCTAGCACTGGACTTATATGATGAGAGTGGTCATCCTAATAGGTCTAATAAGCCATCAGAGGACACACGTGGTGGCCTAGCACTGGACTTATATGATGAGAGTGGTCATCCTAATAGGTCTAACAAGCCACCAGAGGACACACGTGGTGGCCTTTCACTTGACTGATATGATGAGAGTGGTCATCGCTGACTTCGAAAGGACGAACAACAGAAGAGACTCGCTAGGGAATGGGATTCTGTGAGACAAAAGTTATTGATTAAAAGTTATTGATGAGACATAAGTGTTATATAATTAGTATCATGAGACAAAAATGTTTGATGTATTCGCTCAGTGCTATGTAGTAACTAAGTGTATTAAACTTAATTAAATGGGCGTGAATCCTTCATTTAACTATCCAGACCTTTTTGGTAGTTGTTTTTAGCGCATTTTCGAGAAGTCGAATGCGCTATTGCACCCGTTTTATCCATCCGTCTGTCATCACCCTAGATCTCAGCAACCATAAGTCCTAGACCCATGATGTATATATGTTTTTTGTATGTCCTGACCTGCCATTTGTGCATCAACACTCAGTTACTCGATCCGTTAAAAAAACCCGGTTAAAACTACCAAAAAACATTGCGAATCGAGAGATAACACTGGCGCAGGCAACGGCCGCCATTGCCGGAAGTCGAATACATCGTTTTTCAAGCATTGAAGAGTTAAAGTTATTGGTTAGTGGTGCGAAAGCGTGCAAAAGAATTAGTTTTTTTTTATTGACGTCATTAGAATATGTGTAAAAGTTTAGAGAGTTTTACGTCATCATTTGTGGTGACTTCAATCAAGATCTTAGCGGCCCAGGGGCAGAAATTGAAAACTTTTTCGAAACAAGCTTCAACATTCAACTACTTTCAACAAGATTGGCAACCACGATCTATCAAACAACAATTGATGGAGTATTTGGGCGATTAGCTGATTACAATTTAGAATGTTTCATTTATGAGTCCTATTTCAGTGACCACAAACCCCTTGTAGTTAGATTAAAGAGAAAATAAAAAATTTTAAAATGTAAAGAAATGACTTTTAAATAATTTTTTTTCAGGTATATTCATTACACAAGAAAATTTTTAAAAATATGTCTAAAATCTAAACACAATTACTGATAACTACATAATGCTGATATCTAACACTAGATTGTGCCGGGGCGCCGTGG
>MUZC01000645.1:1287100-1340739 GCA_002072015.1 Radix auricularia | reverse complement strand
TTTCAACTAAACTAACTGCTGTAGACTGTCGTACATCGCTTGAGCGTTACGTTACGTTACAGAACCACACCACTGGGTGTTTATATATATTAATAAGTATTGATACATAATACGAAAATGCGCTAACACGTCCTGAGTCCAAAAAGGGTCCAGGCTTAACATGATTTTTTTTAATGGTGTGGGGAGGCAGAGGAGAGAGAATAACAAAAATTTCAATAACAAAAGAAAAAAGAAGTGAAAAATAGCTCAAGTCTTTAAAACACTGGCATGTAAAATTTGATTGATAATTTTTATAGTACACACAAATACATATATAAATAAACAGATCAATTAGGAAAATGTCTAAGAGTTTATATGTTTATAAATTATATCTACATACCCTAAATACTAATTGAGGACTCAGTTAAAAGAGTTACTTAAAGATGGCTGGTTTGTAGTGCAATATATCAACCCTAGAGTTAGGTGGACAGTGGCTAGATTAGGTGAAATCGACTTATATTTACAGCAGTGTGTGTGTGGGAGGGGGGCAAGTTTCACGGTTGAAGGTCGTGGCTTGTTGTGACAAGAAGATAGTAGTCGAGTAACAGTACTGGTCAGCTTCTGTCACTGTCTATCATACAACAGTCTAACTGTGAAGAAACAAGACATCTCCATCTTGTAGTCTGTGTAGCAACCACCTCTTTGGTCACCTGAGCATTACCTTCATAGCCGCTCTCTCTGACTTAACCGACCACGTGCACGAGTTCACGTCGCAATACAAATCACGAGCTTCAGACCGAGTCACGTCAGCTCACGTGCCCATACAATGTCAACAACATGTATCTTACAAGCATGGCAATGTCATACATGAGCGGTAGCATGACACTTGAGGATGATGTAAATACATATATCATAGTTGTACACAGAGATATATTATATATACATACATCCACACACACACACATATATATCATATATATATATATATGTGAACTTTTTATTTAACAGATGTTAATGCCTAAAGATAAAGACGGAAATGATAGCCTAAATTCTCAACATGTTGTACTGAGGAGGGAAGTTCCAATCCAATAGGCAAGTCTTTTACAAGTCTTTTATATTACATTTTTTACACCAGGAGNGGGGGGAGATATTTAAAAAGTTATCGCTAAATACATCTACGTAAATATTTGAAAATATTTCGAGATTAGTCGCACTTCATCAAGTTTTGTTTTTTGTTTTGTTTTTTTTATTTAATTTTTAATTTAAAAAAAAAAATTTTTTGAGGGGAGGGGGATTCAACAATAACAGTGCAAAAAACACAGAGTGACTTTTTTCAGTTACCAGCAATGGGGGCAAGGCCCTCAAAACATAATATCTAACAACTGGCCACAGTGCTATAATCACAAGAAACAGTGACGCTGTATCTCTTTATCTGCAGCATCTTTCCTGAATCAAAAGTTTAGCCCTGCTAGACTTTGATGAAAATTTGATAACAATGAAGCAGAATAAATTGCTGTAAACACGGTTCTAACGAAATAACCCAATCTCCCCGCCCTAACGATCCCTAATAACGAAAGTGAAATGGTGTTGATTCCTTGGCATTAAATATGTATATCGAAGATTGTTTAATTTTAATTTTAGCTATTATTGTGCGCTTTGGTTTCTGTGTTGCCATTCAGTAACAAGTAGTCGATCTCATTCTCTGTTTCAGGATAACGAACATGAGGACATTACAGCCCTACTAGTATATTGTGTCTGTGATTTGTAACTACTAGAATATTTTGTCTGTTATTTGTAGCTACCTGTGTATTTTTTCCAGTAAAAATTCTTTTAATAAATATTATTCTTAAAAAAAATTATTTCGTATTTAATTATTTTTTAATTCATTTTATTTTTTTCTTCAAAATAAATCTAAAGTATATTTTTTATTGAATAGCATTGCTTATTTGTATTGACACACATTGTACGTTATTTATGTATACAACAGCAAACCTACAAGTAAGGAAGAAGCTTTCAAGCGCTCGAAAACAAATAATATTATTATTTCTGAAGTTTAAAAAAATTCTCAATTTTTAAAATATTGTAAAAAAAAATTAGGACGAGACGAACACGATTCATTCAGCAAATATGTACGGGGCTATAGAGGGCTGCATCGTCATTTTGAAAGCAGAAGCACGTGTGCAGTGCGGAGGGCGGATGTTCATCTCAACTAAAGATCAAAATCAAGCCAAGATCATAACGCAATTTAAAGAGACTGATATCCAAAGAGATATTTGTTGTACCCTTCCAAAATAAACGATTACGCATTATGTGTCCCATTGGTATAATTTCTTTTTATTTGGTGTGTTATAAAAATCGATTTTGTCGGCGTATGAGTTGGTGCATTGAATAATAATCGGCATCCTTCCGTTGCATTTCCTCGTGTGGCTACGCAGTCCTGGCCTTGAGTGATAGTCTTTACTTTATTTACCACAGCTTTTACACACGAGTTCTGTGCTTCCCAATGTTATGGCCTTTCTCCTAGCTCTTCTGTGTGTAGCCTCCTCCATCCTTCACTCCTCGGCTACTATGACGTCCTCTTTTACAATTGTGCACCAAGTACTATTGCATACACTGTAACATATTTTCTCGATATCAAAAAGTGAACACATTTTTTGAAAACAATTATTATAAAGTAAAAGCAAAACATATAACAAAAGTCGCATTAAAATTTTTATAATGAAAATGAAAGTATCAATGTATAAAAGCCATCTTGTTATTGAGGCATTTAAATATAAAAAGGAGTACAACTATTGTATGGGATAGCGAAGTTACCAAAATTGTTCACATAAAAATAAAATGAGTAAAATAGGATGACCACAATCAATGAGTGGCGGCGTTAGGTAAGCGCGGGGCCTAGTGCCAGCAATGACCCCGCGGGGCCTAGTGCCAGCAATGACCCCGCGGGGCCTAGTGCCAGCAATGACCCCGCGGGGCCAGAGTACTAGTAAAGATCGCTACGGAATTTGACTTTCAAAAAGGATTACAAGAGTGGCTCTTTCGTTTCTTTACAATCGTTTCCAGCATACGTTCTACCATCCACTCTTTGGTTCTACATGTAGCCTATAGGCTATTAACCAGGACGAGACATGTTCATGACCGAAATGCGGGGCCTACTTAAGCGCGGGGCCTGGGGCAGTCGCCCCAGTTGCCACCCTCAAACCACGCTCCTGCAATCAATGAGGTAACAGACAATTGAGCACACGGTTAAGGTAACACACCACATGTGAACATACAGACAAGGGAACATAAGACCTTCGAACACACCACATGTGAACATATGGACAAGGGAACATAAGACCTTCGAACACACCACATGTGAACATACGGACAAGGGAACATAAGACCTTCGAACACACCACATGTGAACATACAAACAAAGGAACATAAGACCTTCAAACACAGCACATGTGAACATACGGACAAGGGAACATAAGACCTTCGAACACACCACATGTGAACATACGGACAAGGGAACATAAGACCTTCGAACACACCACATGTGAACATACGGACAAGGGATTATAAGACCTTCGAACACACCACATGTGAACATACGGACAAGGGAACATAAGACCTTCGAAAACACCACATGTGAACATACGGATACGTGAACACAAGACAAACTAACACACCACATTTGAACAGGGCCGGCCGAAGGGAATTACAGGCCCTATGTGAAGTGAAATTGTGGCTTTAAATGTAATAGAGAAATAAAACATAAATGTGGAAATATTCTGTGGAATATAATAACAGGTAGATCTAATATAATAATTTATTTTTTTAAAATTGTTGCAACTAAATAAATAATGTCAAATAATGTATAGGCCAGTATAGGCATAGGTATCATAAGTTCATTTAAACCCAAACTTTGCAACGCTTTCAAGGACAAAAATTTTGAAGATACGATAAATTTCATTTACATCCGTTTAAAAAAAAATAAATAAATACAACTTTATCATTAAAATATATTTGAAATTTATAGAAAGAGAAAAATTATTCAACTGAAGTTAACCAATGAAACTCAAAATTATAATTTCAAAATGTAGGTAATTTTGTAGGCTACTTGAACATGTAATAATACTTTCTTTCGGATATCCGAGAGGGAATTGCCTTTTCTAAATACAAATATACATGTGACATGTGAATGTGATGTATTTGTAGCAAACATTATAAAATACCATAAACCAGTTAAAAACACTGTTAGATAGAATGTCAATAAAAATATTTTTTGTGCATACTGGCGACATTTATTTATTTTTTAGATTTTTTTTTTAACCAGGGGGGTTAACTCTAAAAGATGGTAGGCCTTGACAACTAAAAGTAATGGTCACTCTAAATACCAATATGTATATTTTATGTAAAGTCTCAACAATCGTTTAATTATTTTTTTTTTATTTGAAATTATCATCAATTTATCTGATTAATTTTTTCTTAATTGAAAGGAGAATATTATATATCTGGAAATAAAAATATATCTAAATATTCTTAGTGTTAAACAAAAACATGGTCAATATTTTACTCAAGAAATTGTAAGTTAAAAAAAAGTTTATTGCTTTTAGAAAATTAGCAAGACCCTGGTAGAGTCAATGGCGACCAAGGCTATCTGTTGAACATCAGCCTGAATCAGCAAGACTCACATTATAGATGAGTGGATTCAGTGTTGCGCTGAAGTTGTATATTATGATTTAAGAAAATGACATCAATTGAGCTTTTTCATGAAACTGAACAACAGCCAACTCGTCGCCCTAACTGGGGTACAGGACGACATGGAGCTCTTGACTTATGGGTTCCCAAAGCACCCACTTGGCACACAACGTAAGTTTAACTAGTAAAGTCAGCAGTAGTATGTCGTATAAATTAAAACCATATCATATTATATATCCAGAATCAAACCCAAAACAGTTGCATACCATGTACATATCAGCAGGGCCGCATCAAGATTGCATTGGGCTTGGGCCCCTGGCTGTCATTCCTGCCAAATGGGGCCTGGTCCAGACATATTTATTATTACACAATTTGGCTAAAGCTTAGTACTCTGACCGCGGCGTCGCGTCTCTTCCGGTTGCTATGCAGGATAATTGCTTCCCTTGAATCTTGTTTGTTTTCTTTTTTTATTTATTACCTCCCCTTTGTTTATTATCATAATTGGATTTGTGTTCTTGCGCGGCGAGAGGGGGGGGGGGCTCTCCTGTTAATTTTTTCCCAAGTATAAATGAGTATATTCTAAGAACTATTTGCTGTGCTCATTTAGAAAGGAGTGCTGCTAATTCCTTGGCGCGCTTTTTTTCCACCATTTGCTCTGGGTGCGTTTCCATTAGTAAGTAGCCATTTTTTGTTAAATTTTGGGTAAATATTGGCAAAATGGAGACTGTGTTATAAAAAATGGAAGGTTTTAGGGTTTGGGTTAGGTCTAGCTTTAAAATTTTCGGAAAATTGAAGATTTTAGGGTTTGGGTTAGGTATAGCTTTAGAATTTTCGGAAAATTGAAGATTTTAATTTGAGCGTTTGGGTTAGGTATAGCTTTAGAATTTTCGGAAAATTGAAGATAATAGGGTTTGGGTTAGGTATAACTATAGAATTTTAATTGTGGCAGTAATGATCTAATGGGTGAATTTCTAAAAGAATTAAAAAAGTGTATCCTCCCCTTTGTTGTGATTCCGATGCCGGATAGGTGAGTACCCATTGCTTTCTTCATTTTTAAAACTATTTTGCTTTTATGAAAAACGCTAAAAAATACCCCTTAAAATATTAGAATGTCCCCCCATCCACACCTATTTTTCCCCTATGTTTTTACTTTTTTTTTCAAAATTAGCGGGTTGCTAAAAAACTGCGATATTTTAGAATCCCTGATTCCCCTACCCCTCTAAATTCACGGGGCTCGCACTACTTTTCCGGCGGTCACGTGCCATAGCAACAAGAGGGCCGCCGGTAATGGTGGCGCAGTCAGCTATGTAAGCTTTTACCCACAATTTAATAGGTTTGGGGCCCTTAAATCATCTGGGGCCCCTGGCTTTAGCCCAGTCAGTACCCCCCTTAATCCACCATAGCATAGCAGTCATAATAATCGTAAGATTTAAAGGTTTAAAAAAATATTCAGTTTTAAACTAATCACTAATGCTATACTTCCTATACTATACCTAACTAGACGAGGCCTAGAAGTAGAAGGAGGCTCTACAAACTATGCCAAATAATAATAACAGTACCATACTTTAAACTATGGTTATAACATCTCTACAAAAAAAACAGAAAACGTATAACCTTGTTCAAATTTATAGTAAAGCTTTCTTATGGATTTGGAATCATATCAGGATGAATGTTCCCTCTAACTATAAGGTTCTATTTTCTGTGTGCAAATTAAAACAAGTATTAAAAACTCATATGAGTATTTAAATGCAATTTCAAACGAGGAATTTCCAATTTTGTTATGCTACGGAAATCATTCTAGAATTAGAATACATTAAAAGTCATTCAAATAAGTAATTCTGAAACTAAACACAATATGATGTCATATCCCATCACACTTACATCACACTAAGAATGTGTCAATGTAAATAATGAGAAATTTTAGTTTCAAATATTTAAGACCACAGTTTTTATTTATTTAATGTGTAGGTTTTTTCAAGGCAAAGTTTACAGTTTACTGAATAATTTATTTATTTTCATTTTTGTTGACAGTGGATTCCCTCTTGAACATCCCTACCAGATAACGTCTCTAAAACTGAGTCATGTCAGAGACAATGATGAGCTGTAAGTTGATTTTTTTAACATCTCTCAAATTAAAATTTAAATGATTTAAATATGTACCACAAAAAGACATAAAGAGGGAAAATTATAGTAAGATGATTAATTGTGAAAATGAGATTCAGAGGTGATAACTGATACAAATGTTTAGAGAAATACTTAGGACAAGGGTTGGCAAACTTGTTTTCTTGATACTCAATATAAAATTTTATGTTGACTTTACCCCAAAAGGTGTATTTAAAATCCCATAAGGCTTTCTCTAAACTTCCACCTCAGTCCTGTAAGGATTTCCAGTTTATTGCTATAAAATGGTTTTGAATTTTTAAAAATTGATGAAAATGTATTTATATTTTTATTGTCATACTGGCTTCATCTTTTAAGATAATAATGTTTATTTAATGTATCCAAAAGACCTTCTTGAGTTTAATACTATTATTTCCTGTAATTTAGTACTATTATTTTTTACAAAAAAGTATAGCAACTCACACTTTTAAAAAAAACGCAAAAAACACCTCAAAACTTTGCAAAACAAGCAAAAAAACACTAGCCTAAGCAAACACCGACATTTCTGGTAGTTGATTGAAGCTTCTCTCACTGAATGATGATTGTCTACTTCTTACAATTCATTACCAAAGAGAGCGCTATGGGATTAGAGACAATGCACACATTAGGGGCCCTCCATAATGACATCACGCAATTTTGGCTGATATTTACCTCCCCCTCCCCCTTGTCACTCTTCTTCACAAAAGCTTAGACCCCCCTTATAATATGATGTCATAAAGCTGTTACCCCCACACACCCACCCCCCCTTAAAGCTCTATTGTCTATTTGAAAATGAGTGTGTTTCAAAACACGTTATTGCTATTTATTTAAGTATGTATTTAGTGTAAGGCTGCACTCTAATGTCGTTGCACGCGTGAATCCATGCAGAAAGTCATAAAATAAATAATATGAAATCAAATATTAAAGTGGAACTTTGGCTTAGAGGAGCGTGTTTTGATGTGACGTCACAATTTTTAATTTCCCTTTCCCCCTCGTCATACATCGTCACAAATGGGGGGGCCCTCCCCCCTAGGTGCGTGAAGTCATTTATGGACGGTCCATTACTGCGCTTTGAGGATATAAATGTTAGATGCCTCCAATGAGTCTGCATTAGCCCCAAGAGTTCATTTTTATCCCTGTTTGCTGACCCTTGAATTAGGGGAGGAGGGTAAAATAAGGCAAACTTAATATTTTATTGTAGGGGAAGTAAGGCAGAAAATAGAGGGAAATAAGAAGGGACTTGAAGAGAATAGTGAGTTTAGAGATGGTTAAGTAGGTGGAATGAGAGAGATGAATTTGAGTGGTAGGGAAACAGGTTGTAATTAGTGACAACTGTTAACATTAGTGTGGATAGGCTGAAAGGTAGGTTAAGTCTACTTGGGAGGCACTTTAAGTCCTTAAGGTTGTTAACTTTTAACCGAAGATATTTATAAAAATCTAAATAACAGATAATAAAAATGTAACTAGATAACTATTTGTTTTTTATTGTTTTTTTTTTTTTAATTTACTTTGTACTATAAATTTGTTACTCTTTAAAATAACAATGTTATGGTATATGTCATAGTACATGAAAAGCATTAGCATCTACTTAAGCATCTAATTAGTGGCATAACTCCAAGCTAGTAGACATGAAATTTCATTCACTGGATTTGGTATTGAAAATTCATGGTAATATCTAAAAGTATCATCATCATTGGGCGTAATGCTGTAACAATTTTAAAACATTTGATACATCTTAAAAATTTGTGTTTATGTATGAAAGAACAAAATGTAATTCTTTTTGTTTTGTTAAATTGGTTAATTGTGATAAGTTTTAAACAAACCTTCATGAATGTAGGTGTAGGACCCTCACAATCCTTCAAATTTTAAAACACGTAACTATAGAATTGTATTTCTATTGCAGTATACCAAGGCCTCCAAATGTTGATGTTACGTAAGTTTTCTGATGTCAATATTTAAAAACTAAAATATGAGAAATGAAATAGTGTTTCTTAAAATAATTTTTTATGTCAAGGTTTGATGAATACCCAAGTTTATTTTAATCTAAACCATATTTTTCAAAATGTATCAGAATAAAAAAAAAATTTTTTATCTGCATTGAAATTAATGCTCTATGATGCTTTGGATCTTAAAAAGGAAACGAGTTATAAACAAGCCATTTCCAGGAGAACATCCATATGCCTCCCACACTGAGAAGTTTGCTTTGTTTCCAACATTTGATTCCCCTCAAGATAAAAAAAGAGGTGTGGCTGCAAGACAGCAGAAGCCCATCAGCAATGAGATGCCGGCCAATTCTTATAATACTATAGTTGTTAAAAAAACCAAAGGTAATTTAAGAATTTTTTGTTATGGCCCAAAAAAAGTATAGTTATCATTTATGGTTTTTTGAAAGCCATCATAATGATAATTTACCCATTTTCAATAAAAACTTAATAGTAACATTAGTTATACTGGAAATAAATGGTTTTTTGTTATCTTAGGAGCATCAAATATATTTTTCTTTCATCTCTGAAACATAATTTAAAAGTATATTTATTGAAACAAAAGAAATAAAAATCAAAATTACTTTCGAATAAAATCTGATACTTCTACTTTAAAGTGTGGCCCTTAAATATTCAAGGTTGCATCCACAATATTTGATTATTTTCAATTTCTCATTTGCCTGCTTCTAAAACAGTGTCAAAAATAAAATATATTTTTCAGGATTTCCATACAGACAAGAGATACTTTTCCTACCGACAGAAGGTAACAAAGAGGCACTTTATTGGCAAGGAGAAAATTTCTTTGATCAGGTATTTAAAAAAAAATAAAACACAAGTATAACTGGTGTAAAAAAAATGCATTTAAATATTTCTTCATTATATTGAATTCAAATTTATTTATCGCTCTTTTTACAAGCAAATCTTTTTCTCTTAAATGTGTCACTGAATAAAAAAATAACATTGTGATGTTCAAAATTTCTACTGCTTATATAAGTTTCAAAATTAAATGAAAAATGTTAATTTTTAAAGTTATTTAAGAAATATGAATTTCTTAGGTTAATGTATATTTTAAGGTTTATTCATATATTTTTATTTTTAAATTATATCCTTTTCATTTAAAAATTTTTATGTCTCCATTTTGATGCATAAAGATTTACTAACTTTTTTAAGTGTCTCATTTTTTTTTAAATGTGAAAAATCTTATTTTCAAAGAATTAAACCACATATAATATAGATATGAATTGTTACTTCAAAATGGATATTATATTATTTGTAATGTTTCTTATTATTGCAATCATCTGCTCCAATTTTAGCAATCCAAACTGCATGGTGGTAGACCACAGTACTATCCTACACCAATCAAGACGATCAATCCAAATCTACAAGATCGTCCCCCGGAGCTGCAGATTTCGGAGAGATCTCAGAATGCCTTGCGCAACATTGAGCGCAATCAGTGGATGACCACTCAAAATCTGGACTACACTGGACTGGGACCAGCCAACCCAATGATGCTAGATAACCTGGATTGCAAAACACACATGTTCTTTCAAACAGGAGAATGGTCAGATGATTTGGTATGTCTTAAAATCATTTTTTTTTATGGGAGTAAGAATAAATTTAACTCAACTATAACTAAAAATTGTTAGCTTTTCTTAACAATGAGAGTCGCAGTTAATTTAATCTGTTTTCTGTTTTGTTTTAAGGATTATTTTTTTCTTCATCTATTCATAATGAAATGTATAAATTGTGATAACTCACCACAAAACATTTTTTTTACCAATTTAACCATATGAAAGAAAAAAATTCCCATAATTTTGTTTCCTTCACTTCATGACTTCAATAATTTCTCCATTTACAAACTTAGGCCATGTTATTTGATGTTATAAATGATTTTTGTTATTCATCTTATCATTTCTGTAAATGGCAAGCCTCTTTTATATTTTCTTTATTTACTACCTCCCTGGATGTGTCTGAAAAATATACTGGGTATTAAAATCACATAGGTCTATGTCAGTCTCATAATAATGAACTTTGTTAGATTTTAATTAAATAAATGCCTTTTCTCTCCAAACAAAAATGAATAAATCTGTTGGAGAAATATTTGAAAAGAATTCATTTATAAACACTATATATAAAAGGAAAAGATTTCAAATCAAAGAAATTTTTTTTTAAAATTAAACTGTACCTAAACTTTAATTTCTTTTTCTTCCTCTGAAGAGTGTTAATTGTTTTTTCAGTTAATTTCTACATCCATTTTTTCAATACTTTCAGTTTCCATGTTCAGTGAACACCTTTGACCCGTCACGACCATTAGAGGGGCGACTTAGGAAACTTTTTGCACCCAAACCTGCACAGCAAATAAACATTGAAAGTGGCTTCTCCAACAGCCCTGACCATAAAAGGTATGTCATGCTACCGTTGGTACACGTAAAAGGTATGTCATGCTACAGGTGGTACACACAAAAGGTATGTCATGCTACAGGTGGTACACACAAAAGGTGTGTCATGCTACAAGTGGTACACATAAAAGGTATGTCATGCTACAAGTGGTACACATAAAAGGTATGTCATGCTACAGGTGGTACACACAAAAGGTATGTCATGCTACAGGTGGTACACATAAAAGGTATGTCATGCTACAGGGGGTACACACAAAAGGTATGTCATGCTACAGGTGGTACACATAAAAGGTATGTCATGCTACAGGTGGTACACACAAAAGGTATGTCATGCTACAAGTGGTACACATAAAAGTATGTCATGCTACAAGTGGTACACATAAAAGGTATGTCATGCTACAAGTGGTACAGCTAAAAGGTATGTCATGCTACAGGTGGTACACATAAAAGGTATGTCATGCTACAAGTGGTACAGCTAAAAGGTATGTCATGCTACAGATGGTACACATAAAAGGTATGTCATGCTACAGCATTAGTAATAAAAGATATTGATACTTCGCCTAAATTATTATCTTCTTACGTTAAATTTACTGCTGATTTTGATTTGAAGATTCATTCCTAAGGTTACTACTGTTTATACACTAGTTTGTATTATGAAAATGGATCATGGATTCAGTACTGAATTGTTAAGAAAGTCCTTTGATGTCGTATGACCTTATAGCATGACCTGAAGTATAGCATATCTCAAGTATAGCATGACCTTGAGTATAGTATGACCTCGAGTATAGCATGACCTCAAGTATAGCATGACCTCGAGTATAGCATGACCTCAAGTATAGCATGACCTCAAGTATAGCATGACCTCAAGTATAGCATGACCTCAAGTATAGCATGACCTCAAGTATAGCATGACCTCAAGTATAGTATGACCAGCGTTTAAAAAATAATTAAATGAACAAATAAAATTTTTAAAATAATAAAAATTTAATGAAAATGAATGCAAAATAGTGTTAAATATTATATGTGTGTGGGCTTATGTTTTTAAACAGTGCCAGGGCTAAGCACAAATTGTAATGTTAAATATTATATGTGTATGCGTGTATGTTTTTAACAGTGCCAGAGGTAAACCCACGTTTCCAATGTTCAAACCTAAGTAGATCAAGCAAGACAAAACCCAAAATATTTCAGTATTATTGTTTCTAACTAAAGTTGAACTAGCAGGCAGCTGATGAGTTCAGCCACATAAGGCTGATGTCTAATGGGAGGAATGTACTGAAGGCTATGTGCAAAATTTGTTTTGCCGGTAGTCTATGTTCAGGAGCTATTTAAAATGCAAGACTGTGCGCCAATAATATGAGTTCTGTTTTTGACTTTGAATTAATTTTTTTTTTTAACATGGCCCTATATTCGGACCAATATGGACAATATGGTGCACACAGATTAAGTGTCAGATTTTAACATGGGTTTTTATTTGGTTTAAGCCTGAAGAGATCACTCAAAGTGTTAATGGACATTCTGTGTGATGTTAACCCTGTTGGTGATCTTCAAGTGGTAGTAATTTTGTGTAACTTATTTTTTAAAAATATGTGCTTTATAATTTTAAACTTATCGATAACAGGAAAAAGACCAGCAGAGAAATTTCTGAGGACCTCCTGCAGTATGGCAAAGATTATGTAAATTTGCCACATGATTACAATGAAAACTTTGTTGAACAGAGATGCAACAACAATCAGATCCCTCAATGTTCAGATTCACAAAGTACAGGACAAGAACCTACAAGTAGTCAAGAACCTCAACAGGTATTTTTTGGTAATTTAAAAAAAAGGGAAAATTCAATCTAGAAATTATAGCTATTGATATATTTACATGATAAAACAAATAAATTGTGTTACTATATGATAGTGGTATGGAAATTAGTGTAAAATTTCACAATGAATTGGGACGCAGTGGTCGAGTGGTAGCGCGTACCGATGGTCACGAGTTTGAATCCACACAAAGGTGAGGATTTGTTCCCGGGGCCTGAGGAGTCCCCGAGTCACCCAGCTCCAAACTAAACAATATTTAGGCGGCTGGGTAATGCGTGGAACCCTTAAAGCCGTGGCCTGAGACCGCTGCATCACTTGCCAACAGATCATCTCTCATGGTCTCTGGACGCAATTATCTTCTACATAGAAGGAGCTTCTGTATATCTAAGATAAAGAAATACTTATATATTAAATTATGAAACAAAATATTAGATTTAATATATTGACTCTTTATTATTTTAAAATTCTACAACATTTCTGTTTAATCAGAAACAATAGCAAAAACAACTTATTTTTGAAGCACAGGAAATAGCTTAAATTTTATATAAATCATTAAACTTAATGATATTTTTTTAAATTGCACACATTAAAAATACACATTAATCTGACTAAAAAAAATTAATGTAACCAATACTTTGAGACTTAAAAGAAATCACATAGGATTTTCCAAACTTTTCTCCCAACAACTAATGTCCCAAAGTTTAGAATGTGAGGGTAAATAAATTAAACCAAATACACAATTATAGAAAATATGGTGGGAAAGAAATATAAATGTATCTAAATTATGCATACATTTGTATATGAAATTCATTTTTGCAATTTGTATTTTACTATCTTTAATGAATCAAGGTGTTACTTTTTTAATTAGTTAAGAAATTTGGGCAAAAAGCTTTGAAATAAAAACTGTAAAAGTTTAATGTGCAATAACCAACAAAAAAATCTCCTCAACAGATACACAAACTGTTCTTGTAATATCTTAGAACTGTTGCCATTGCCTTAGCTTATCAATAATATCAAACTTGTATGAGAAACATGTTTTGAACAAAAAAAGATAACAGTACTTGTAATTTCTTAGAACTGTTGCCCTAACAATAACATCAACTTGTGTGAGAAACATGTTTTAAACAAAAAAAAACCTACAAGAAATTATAAAGTAAATTTTAATTTCACAATGGTTCAGTCAACATCAAATGGTCATACACAATAGGACTGTGATAAAGCTTTGAAATAAAATACAAGATAAATATTTTTTAGTTAAAAGATTAAATTAAAGCCTTACTTGTTTTTTGTGGGCAAATACATAGCTAAATATCTCAGATAATGCCTTCATTCTTTAAAACAAATGAATCCAGAAATTTGATTGTACACCTAGTGTTCTCTAATAAATGATGGTAGATTTGCAATGATGGGTTGGAAAACAATATAGAAAAGTCTGAATTTAATTCAGTAGGACAAGAGCTAATGAGACTATTGGCCTTCCAGCTAATGAGACTATTGGCCTTCCAGCTAATGAGACTATTGGCCTTCCAGCTAATGAGACTATTGACCTTTCAGCTTATGAGACTATTGGCCTTCCAGCTAATGAGACTCTTTGCCTTCCAGCTAATGAGACTATTGGCCTTCCAGCTTATGAGACTATTGGCCTTCCAGGGTTTTGCAGCTTATATATGATCGATTTACCAAGATCACTGCCATAAAAATACCTAAGAAAATTTTTTTTTAATTACCAAACCCAAATTATCTCAATAAATTTTTTTCATTTCATGACTACTGGCAAAAATATCTTTGAAGTGTATATTTATTATAAACTTTTTTTCCTGGTTTGTTGTAAATTAAGAATAAGAAAAGAAATAGGCTTTTCCTATATTTGTTTTTAACAAAGCTTTATTTTTTTATTTTGCATGTAAAATAGCTATTCAGCTCATTGTTCTTTAAAGAAAAATTAAGTGTAAATTATATTCATCTGGACATAAATGTTTGAAATCTTATAATTTATAATTATATTTTTCTTGGCAAATACTTGATTTTCTCTAACATGGTCTATTATTTAGAATTCACTTGCATGTAAAAAAAACATTAAGCCTAACATAATCCTTACTAGGAAAAATATAAAATCCTCAAGAAGAAAGAACTGCCTACCACATTCTACTGTCATGAAGGAAAGTACAATGAGGAAAGAGCAGGATTGTATAAAACAAGTTACAACCCTGACCAACTGGCCTACTCCATGAATGCCCAGAAGCTGAGCGGTGGCACGCTGTTCAACACCAGTCTATCCCATGTTGAAGCCAGCCAGTACCCTACGATTATCTGGGATGAACATGAGGCAGCTTTAAAAGAAAGGTAAGAATATTCACATCTGGAAACATGTTAAATATTTTAATGTTCAATAAAATAAAATCAGTTTGTTGAGTTGTTGTTTTCTTTGAGTTTGGGGTGGGGTGGGGTGGGGAAGGCTTGCATGTGCTATGTTTTAAAAATCTTTAACTTTACATAAAATTTGATTTGAGTACTCTATTTATCTTGACATCATCAGTCACACAGTCGTATTTAAGAACAATGAACTCAGTGGTGATCGCCCCGCCACCAGTGATGTCCTCAACCCTTACAGAGAAACTGTAGCCCTACAGAGGGCAGCACTTCAGCCCGATGTTGCTACAGCAAGTCCTCGTGTTCAGGTATTGAGATCATGCGGCATATTTACACTGATTTACACTGAAAGATATTATTTACTGTCTATGTTTATGATTCATTTAAAGTGTGATCAGTTTGTAATTAATAACATTCTTAATACTACCTAATGCTGCTTTCAGCCTGAGAGATATCTGTGGGATGGTGTTGAACCAACTCTCCTAAATGTGATATTTTAACATTGTGTTATTTGGACAAAGTCATTACTGTCTGACAGACATCCTTTGTCCTTTTACTTACACCATTTTAATTTTAAAACCTTTCTGTATGTTAAACAAATCCTACCTAAAAATATGAGCAAAGTTACCTTAAGTAAGTGAAATAGCCCAGACAATAAATGGTGAAACTCCATAATATTTTATTATTTTGGAGACATCCTATTTATAAGTCTTGGGTTAATTTGCCATTTGTCAATTTATTAAAAAATGCTTTTTTATTTTTAAAATGTAATTTGTTTTTGTCAACAAACTACTGTGCTAGTTAAAGATTTCTAGCTGAAATTATTAATTGTTTACAAAATACCTAAATTCACCAAAAACTTCCATCCAAACATGTTCCTTAAAGGAATAACAAAAAATGCATTAATAATGCAAAAGTGATGAAGGCTAGACCTCCCTCCGCATTTCTTAAACAGTGGAACAATGGAAGGAAGAATTGCTTTTTGATAAATCGAAAGGACTCAGTTGAAACAAATTATAACATTATAAGTTTTCAGTAATTTCTGGAAGAAAGTTTATGGATTATTTTGAAGATAATTATTGTTTCATCCTTGTTTTCTGTTTGCATGTAATTTTAGGAAGGAGGTTTTATAAACAGAGAAAGCACATATGGGGACAGGCACAACTCTAATAAGTTTCTACAAGAAAACAAACTACAGAACAATATTGGGATTGATCCTAGAGATATCATGTCTCATGAGAACCAGAATCTAGAAAGGTTACTTCATACCCACAACTCAATCAAATATTTTCTACTTTTTAGATTACATATTTAAATTTTCTTTTTAAAAATTATTTTTTTTATTATTTTTTAAATTTTGGTTCAATTTTTAAAAAATGTAATTTGTTTTTAAAATAAACTGCCTGTCTTTTTGCGTCTTTTTTTTTCTTTGGATTCTCTAAATATAAATCTGTACAAAGCTAGGTATCCTGATGTTTTCTCTTTGAAGTTATACCTCTATTAAAAAATACATTTAAAAATTATAGCTAACGTTATAAAACACACTGTTTGGTTATGTCACAGGGTTCGTGAGAAAGCTGCACCCAGAAATACGCTCAGAAGGCAGGGCTCACTCAAGGCTGTCCACTTCTCAGACAATATCAATGTGACAAACATGCAAGAAAACTTCCCTGTTCAAGTCCAGGAGTCCCACATTAGGCCACTGACCAAAGCTGAAAAAGAGGAACTGTCAAGGTCATTCGGGTACCACACAGTAAGTTAAGCTAGCACTCATTGTTATTTAATGTTAATTGTTTTAAAAATTAATCTTCATCATTTTATTCCTTTGTTTTAGGGTTGTCCTCAGTTCATATCAAACTGCAGTATATTTTGCTCCACTATTTCTTTGCATGGTTTGAAATTCAGTCCCTCTAGTGCAATTCATAGCCAGGTACCTTTGGCATTGGCGGTTCTTGTTTTATCTATACAGATGCTCCTTCTATACAGAGTATTATTGCATCCACAGACCATGTTGGTCTGTTGGAAAGTGATGAGGCGTTCACAGGCCACGGCTATAAGGTTTCCACGCATTACCCAGCCGCGTTTTATTTCCCTAGTGTTAAGTACCTATTTGGAGCTGGGTGGACTCAGGGACACCCAAGGCCCAGGAACAAATTCTTGCCCTCACATTGATTAGAACCCTTGACCATCGGTACGCTAGCCCAGGGTGCATGCCACTCGACATCTATGTGTCAACATTTTAAATGAAAAGTTTAAACTGTAATTAACACTTTGGTTTACCTTGTCCGAATACTCAATTCAGATCACTACTAGTGATTTGCAGACTGGTTTTAGGATTAGCCAAAATTTTTGACTAGCAAGTTCCATTTATTGTAGGGCTGCGGAAATTATCGATTAATTTCTCGATTAATCGGTAAAAAAATTTTTATCGATTACAATTATTTTAATTTATAAAATAGCGATTAAAACATCACATAAATGTGTTAAACAATTTTTTTCAATTTGTTCAAAACGAACTAATTATTTATATCTAATTGGTTTTTTATGTACAAACTTCTCAATTTAAAAAAAAAATTTAAGTGTAAACTTTAAAATAAGCTGTTGTTAATAAGGAAAATTATATTAAAAAATTAAACATTTGTTTTTACTTAATTAACAATAACAAAATAAAAATTCTATGACATTATATTGAACTACTTATATTTAAAGATATCTCCTAAAACTATTATATTGGCTGTTTTTGTTACTTCCCTTGAAATGTTCAGTTTAAAGACGTCATACATCTTATTTTTACCTTTAATCAAAATTATCAATTAATTATTCGGTAATTTTTCAAAAGTTAACGTTTAAATTTAAATTAATCAATAACAGCCCTAATTTATTGTAATTATATTTTTGTTATTAAAACTATTTAATGAGTCATATTCACTGCTGAAAAATTTTAAATTGAGAATTAAATAGTTTCCATAAATGATATTGCACAATGTTTTTGTACTCAATTTTTTTTTCTCTTTCAAAATTTGCATTTTTTCTTTTTCTTAAAAAGACAACGTCTCTGTCTTATCGTGAGACACAAGATAAGAGACCACAAACATCACAGGGGCTTGTTGGAGATCTGAGGAACCTGGCAGAAAACTTGCTGGGAGATCCCGTTGTCCCCACGGTGGTGGGCCGCAACACAAACTTGGTCCTAGGTCCACCTTTTGTCAGCTTCACCAGGGACCCGCAGCTGAAGGTCACACCCATATCAGAGATGGCCGATCAGTTCAGGAGCTTATCAACAAACTTCATGCCAACAGGTAGGTATATATCCATATAAGGGAACATCAACAGGTTTTAAGAAAATATGTATCAATGGGTTTGTCTACAGATATAAAACTTCTACTGGTTGGTAAAAACATGTGCAGTCTATTTCATATTTGGGAGGATAAATCTGTAAGTATACATAAACCTGTCAAATTAAAAGTGGTTAATGTTTAGGTTCATGCAAGTATATAGATAGTAAAGGGAAGCATACAGATAGCCCACAACAAGTATTGGTGGGTGCATTAAGTCCAAATGATATTTATTAGGTCTTTAGAGATTTACATCAACATGAACAAACAACTCAAATTTCCATGTCATGAAATTTTTATACTGCATCCCATTGCCAGTAGATATTACAAAACAAAATGAGGGGTGAGACTGCAATCAGGCTTATAAAAAAGTCAATGGAAAAGACGTAAACAGGGTAAGGGTTAGCCTGACAGGAATAGCAAAATAGCGTTTTGTTACATCCTGTCAGGCTAACCCTTACCCTGTTTACGTCTTTTCCATTTACGTAGATATCAAAAAGCTGTTTTTCTCCAAAAAGAGAACTATAGAAGTACTAACTTTAATCCTTATCTCAACATCTTTGTTATAGGTGTTCAGAATGCTTCACCCATGAAAAGCAGCTACTCTTCCCAGTTTTCACACTTCAATCTGGCAGAAAAGAAGGATAAGAGATTTGATTGGGAACCTGGCAAAGGTCAGCTGAAACCACAATCCTGCCTCCAGGAACTGCAGGATAGTTTCATAAAATCTGAGGTAGAATTGTTTGAAATGTTAAAATCTATTCCAATTAGCAATATTTTAAAAATCATTTAGTTTATTGGATCCTTAGAGCAATTTTATTTGATCAATTATAACACCCCAAAAAATGAATTACTGGCACTGACTAGCTGGAGAACTGTATCATTTAAATTTTCAGCTAGCACAAATTATGAACATAACTTTCATCCTATCATGATTTTCCCCTCCACTCTAATAAAACTCTAATGCTTTAAAAGTTAACTAGGTTAAGTATGTGCCCCCAAAACTTCATGTAAACTTTGCATAAAATAGCATGTATTATCTTCATACAATATTTTCTTATATCACAGATCCATAAAAAATTCCACCATCAGTTTCCTGAGGTGAACCCAGACTTGAGAATTCATCTAAGTAAGGGAAAGAGACACAATTTCTATGGCACGAATGCACAAGTCATCCGTGGATAAAAAAAATGTTCTTTTTTTAGTTGCAATCCACGGATTATCCCATTCTGTAAACTAAGTTAAAAAATTTGATATTATAATTTTATTCTAGCTTTACTGATATTAATTTTTTTTCAAACATGAATATACTCTGATGCTTTTTGTGCACATTTCAAGGAAGGATTAGATAGAAACTATTAATTACTGATCATTTAAAAAGATAAGAATTTGTAGTGTGAATGTTAGTTGGTATCATTCCACTAAAAACTTTCAGTAGTTTCTACATACAAACTTTTATATTTTGGTGATGAGTAGAGATTTTAATATATAAATTGGGATACTCTTTGGACTGCATTTTCATGTATTTTTTTATGTTATTTCTATTCTCACTGTTTAATAATTGTGTTGTTTTTTTTCAAGTTTATAATTGTTATTAAATTGTTTGTTTTATTCTTGTTTGAATTAGTATTTTTGAAATTTCATCATAAATAAGAAAACTGTTTTTCACTGTGATAACCCTATGCTTTCATGTTAAATTTGACATTTATCTCTGTTTCAAAACAATTTATTGCACAAATGTTATTTTATATATTTATTAAAATTATTAGTATAGGAGTTGAAAAAAAAAGGTTTTAATAAATATTTGTATGTTCTTGATTGATAACTATGACTTAACAACATTTCTTTGTCTTGTCAGATTTCACACAAAAAGTTTGAGTAGCATTGAAATAGGAAAATGGAGCACATTTATTTGTGTGAACAGAAAAAAATAACTTTATTGTCAGGATTTTCATTGATCTCTTTTTTTTAAATTCTTACTGTTTTATATATGTACTGCTATCAAATTTACTTGATACCCTGAGCCTTGAGTTATATGTGATAATTGTAAGCTATTTGAAGGTAAGAAGAATGCAATGAAGATAAATAATTCTTCTCTTTATTCAGCATAATAATTTATTTTTAATTGAATTGTAAAACATTATTTTTTTAAAAATAACATTGTATCTCTAATTACTTTACTGTGATACTGTGGCTATTGCCATAATTTTTTTCACTCATATTTTTAAAATGAGGTAACATACTCATGCAGGAATGTTTAATTACCTCTACCCCACACTGATTCAGCAAAAACATATTGTGTAATTGAATATTTTATTTTTTTTTTACATTTTGGATTTTTGAAATATATGTATTTATTTAAAATGAAGATCTTATGCAAATGATGAGGTGGGTTTCTCAAAACATTGAAATTAAAATTGTAAAATTTTGTTAGTTATAGGTTTTATGTGATGTGGGAAGGTAACATTGATGTAACATAAATATTAAATTGGTGGCATAAATAATGCAGTCAGTGACTGAAAAGTCTGTTAAAATTGCATGTCATTTGATGTTGTTCAATAAGTCAAATTTGGTGATTCCTAACAATGCACTAAAGGTGGACACAAAAATATTAATATTATTAATTGTTTCTATTTTTATAAAATTTATTTATAATTATAGGGGCTTATTAGTGAAAGATTTTTTTTTATAATCTTTTACTTTTAGTGATAAAAATATATGCTTCAAATCCATCTTTAACAAATATAGATTTATTTTACTTACAGAATTTTTTTTTCTTTTTGAGCTCATTTTTAGTCCATTGCTAGTCTTTTAGTTAACTCTCTAAAAAATTACAAACATTAGTTTCGTTCGTAACCCTTGAAATGTTTGTAATTTGTAGTGATAAACATCCTCATTTGGGAGTTAGTTACGGAGCCAAACATAAGATTATTATATCTATTTAATAGCAAGTCAAGTGTTTCAAACTAACCTATTGATATGAATCCAGTCACAAAATAATAGTCTTAAAATTACAATAATTAATTTTACTTATATAAAATAAATAGCTCAAAATAGTTTTCTAGGCTGTATTTGAGAATGTTATAATTTATTTCTCTTTGTTTTGATATCACTCCATCCAAATATCTGCCTCTTTGCTAATCCCTTACTGTCCCTAGCCAGTCTCTTTTTAAGCTTACTTAGGCATCCCTCACCATCTTATTTAAAATCCTGGCCAAGGTTTAGGCGCTTATTGATTTCCCTTATGTTTTGTTCTTAATTTTAATTCTTTTGTTATTTTGTTAATATTATTTGTAACCAACTGACTTATAAAATGGGACCTGCATTCATGTGTTTTAAATTAACTTGTGTTTTTCTCTCCTTTAGGCAGAAAGAGAAGGACTTTGCTTTCAACTCCATCTGTCAATTTTAATTTGCCTAGATCTGCAGATTTTTGTTATGGTCCTTAGAAATAAACAAGTCTAATCAGAATGTTTTCATTAAGTATTTCAGTTAAATTATTGGAAATTATAATTTTCTTTCATTTTAACCATTCACATTTTTGGAAGTATTTCAGTTAAATTATTGGAAATTATAATTTTCTTTCATTTTAACCATTTACATTTTTGGAAGTATTTCAGTTATATTATTGAAAATTATAATTTTCTTTAATTTTAACCATTCTCATTTTTGGTGGTCAGATCTTAAATATAACTGAGCTGTTCATAGCATTTGATCTTTAAAATTATTTAGCTGTTGAATATAATGTTGTCTCTTCTTCCATTTTCTTTTAAGTATTTTTTAACTTACAACATATTTTAATTAAATAAGGTACACAGTAACAGTGTCTTGTGACTTTCTAGAAGTCATAATGGAGGTTAAACTCATATACCATGTCTATCTTTTCATTTTGTGCCAGTATTATCAGTAAAGGTCAACTCCACTTACTTTTACATTAGATGTGTGTTATCTAGGATTAAAATGTAATTTACATAGTAGTTCTATTGTAATTTAAATAATACTGTTCAATTTTCTCCCTTAGGCACTTTACACTTATATCTTATATGGATTATATAAATTCTGTATCGATTTTATTGTTGCAGAAGTCTAATGTGTCTTCATTATTTTATGTTTATATTCTACTGCTTAAAAGATTACGTCACCAGTATTATTTATAGATAGCACAGCACTTTTTGTGCCTTTCATCAGTATTGTTTGAAATTAATCCACTTTGAATCTCTTCTCACATGTGCCTTTTAAATTTATATATATGATTATTGTACACATTAAATCAGACAAGCCGTTATTTTCCTTGACATACCATGCATTATCAGGGCTTTTTTGGGAAAAGAGTTAATTTTAATTAAATAAACTTGTATTTATCCTAGGGGTGCACCTGATGTCGGCTATGGTAAATCCGGAATCTGAACATTTGTGCAAATCCAGCCAAATCTTGCTAGCCATTAGAGCCCTAAAAAATAAATTTGTAATGGCTCTGGCCAATCCGGAATTTGCACTTTTTTACAATTCCGGCTCCGGCCGGATTTTAAAAATCTGGTACACCCCTAATTTATTCATTCATATTTTTAAAACCCATTTGTTGTTATGTTTATTGGTTTGTTACCACAAATTGATTTCTCTTTCCAGTTTTGATTCTATTCTCAAAGCGTTCTGTTATTCATTCAATATTACTAGTAGAAAAGTTTTTCACTGCTCCTCACCAGCGGTTTTTTGCTTCTCTGTCTATTTATTGTCATAATTTATTTATCAATTAACCACAATAATTCTATGCGCACAAAGCATTGCTGTGATACAACATGATTTATTTATGCAATTGAAAGAAAAAAAAGAAGAGCAAATTTTTGGTTAATTAAATCTTGTGTGAAATTATAAAATGGAATTTGTGTCTTTTCACTTTAAAGAAAATGTAATTAAATTACAACAAGAAAATATAAGAAACAAAATAATTTATTACCCTGTTACTTATTAATTGGAGAGTAATCAAAATCCTTTTCAGTTTGACTCAGTGTTGAAGGTTAACTGAAACTCTTAGTTGAGACTTTCTAACACATCCAGTGATGAAGGTTAACTGAAACTCTTAGTTGAGATTTTCTCATACATCAGGGTAGGGCAAACTTTTTTGGTTGAGGGCCACATTAGTGAGAAATGAAACATTGAGGGGCCACACCTTACCAAAATTTACACTCGATTTAAGTCCAAACATCCATCTTAAACATAATTTTTTTTTTTCGATATTACCAGCTTTAAATTCTAAATTAAATCAGTTTCATAATAAATGATTGTTACTACTAATATAGTTGTTGTTTTTTTTAAATTATGTGAGATATCTCCTTTATAATACTTTATTACAACATGATCTCATCACAAAATTTATGACATGAAAACACCACCTACTGGATGAATGACATATAAGTCAGGTCTATTACTACATTATAGTTATATTCCCTACAAAATGTTGTTATCTATGTTAAGAATACTTTATTTAAAATATCATTTTAAGATTGAGATAAATATTGTGACCTCAACCCTCAAGGGTGCCTATCTCAGAGGAATAATTTCTTCTGTGAATTCCATTAAATTTTCAAATAAATGTATCCTATCACTATCAGTAGGCTTACCATAAACTTAATCTCATTCTCAAGCATGATCTTCTCTTTTCTTCTTGCCATGTGTTCCAGAATCTATTGATCCCCCCATATTACTTTCTTCTTGCACTATGTTCCAGAATCTATTGATCCCCCCATATTACTCTCTTCTTGCACTATGTTCCAGAATTTATTGATCCCCCCATATTACTCTCTTCTTGCTCTGTGTTCCAGAATCTATTGATCCCCCCATATTACTTTCTTCTTGCACTACGTTCCAGAATCTATTGATCCCCCCATATTACTTTCTTCTTGCACTACGTTCCAGAATCTATTGATCCCCCCATATTACTTTCTTCTTGCACTATGTTCCAGAATCTATTGATCCCCCCATATTACTTTCTTCTTGCACTATGTTCCAGAATCTATTGACCCCCCCCCCATATTACTTTCTTATTTAAATTGAATCTTATTCTCTCTAATAAATTAAACATATTGTACTTCTGTATGTTGTGTAGAATGAGAAAATGTAACAGATATGATAAGATAATTTAAGAAGTTGTGTTTTCCAAAATGTTTTTAAATGAAATCTCTGCTATTTGATTTTGAGCAAATACAATTTTAATCATCCCAAATATTTAGGGTAAAGTAAGTTTCCCCATGAAGGTCCAATAGTTACAGTTACAGTAATAGTGAAATATGTAACTGTAATGGGTTAATATTAAAATACGTGATTAGTATGTCTAAATTTTCAAATGGATCACTTAGACTAGAGCCTCAATTCTCAACACACATTTATAAAAAAAAAAAAAAAGAGTAACTAAAACTTCTTTTACTTGTTTTACTTTTACTCTGGGTTTTCAGCATTTTCCCTTGTGTTGTTGACAGTTGATTTACTTTTCAGAGTGTTTATTTTAATACTTTCATCAATCTGTCAGGGGATGTAATCAATGAGGAAAGTACTCTCAGAAGTAAAGAAATATGTTACAAATGGTACTGCTCCAACTAAACAGTGTTGACCACTCATGTTAAGTATTCAAATCACACTTCCATTGAAAGTATTTAAATGTGATTCATGACAGCATGATTGCTTTTTGTGAATTCCACCTGGCTGTCTAACATGATTTCAAAATCTACATATTACATGTATGAATGTAGGCAGTCAGAATGGGGCATAGCTTACCTTTAATGGGGTCTGAAAAATTCTACATCAAGCAACATTATGTCTATGTAGATTTTAGAATGATATTTGACAGCCTGTCTGACCCATTACTATAACTATTACACTATTTACACATTGACAAGATATGATCAGGAGAAGTTAAAAGGAGATAATTTTTTTTTTTAATTTATAATTCAATAAGGGTAATATAATATTGATACGGTAAAAGATATTTTATCACATAACACTACATTTAATTCATTTAATTACTTTCATTATTGTCCTGTGAAGTTGTTTTCTAGTATAAATTTGATTTCATGTCGCTCATGAGTACATGGCAAAATCAACTTTCTCCACCATCTATGTCATAAAGAAAAAAAAAAGTTACTCAAATCAGTGGATGTTAAATTTGTAAAGTGTGTGTAATCTTTGTGTTTTGTCAGCTGTACCTCCTTTCATTGTGACCTGTTTGAGTTGTTATTGTAACAGATCCCATGTCAAGGGGTAATCCTAGTACCGTCTTTGCCAAAGAAATAAACCATATTTTAACAGCCCAACAGAGCTTTTTCTGGATCAAGTAACAGTTAGCACATGACAACCACTAGCAATCCTTCACAACTCAACCTCAGTCTGTCTCTGTATGATACATCAGCATAGCGTTTGCTTTCTTTGTCCTCACACTATCTCAGTGCAACTATACACTTCTTCTACCCAGCTCATTCTCTCTCCCTTCCATGTCACTCAAAACTCATCTCATCTACCAAAAGGTAACATTCACGGATTGTGTGGACAGAAACCTGTGGTCACTCATACCAAAACATCCTTTATCATCCCATGTTACACGAACAAGGCAACTATTAACTTAAGCTACTCTACTGAATCTCTTATGGTGGTTCTTGCTTCAGTCATTCAAATTGCCTTTCATTAATATATTATTCTTTTTTTTTTAGTCCCATAACCTCTTTTTTTTTCGAGGTCGTAGGGGATTCTAATGTTTCCATTAGAACATTCTCAGGCTTAATGGACACTGGCTTCGCCCCTCCCTCTCCAGGTCAGCGGAGGACTTTCTTAGCGTTAGTCATTTCTCAACATTTTTATATTGGCTATTCGCGGGCTCAATCCCACGCCCCTCAGCTTGTGAGGTGAGCGCACTATTGACTTCGCTACCCAGCCGCCAACATATTCTATATGTTAAGAATTATGAACCATGCCAGATTTAATAAGGACTCTCAGTGTATCAGTATCAGCCAACGCAAGGAGCCAACTGTGCATAAAGCCTACAACTGGCACCCATGTAAAATGTTCTAATTAAAGGACGTGAGACGTTAGCACCACATAACTTGAGAGGCCGTCCATAAATGACGTCACACGATTTTTTTCATTTTTGTCACACCCCTTCACTTGTCACACGTCATCACAGAAAGTTAGACCCCCCTAAATCAATATTATGTCACAAAGCTTTGACCCTCCCCCCCCCCCAACCAGCTTTCCTGGTTTCTTCATGCAAGTTGCATGAAGAAACCAGGAAAGCCAACACTTTATCATCTTTTAAAACTGTAGTAAGAATACAGGATTAAACACAAACCATAGGATGCAATAATCTTCTGTAAAGAAGGAGCGTCTGTAACATATAAGATAAGATAAGATAAACCTTTTTTCTATTTGAAAAAAGAAGTATGTTTCAAATAACTTTTTTTTCATTGAACTATTTATTTATTATAGAACTTCACTGAAATACCAAAGCACAGTGAAACATCTTTAAATAAATTGTAAGCCAGTGCTTATCAAACTTTTTCGAATGACGGTCCGGCAGGAATTTTCCCATTGTACCAGGTACCAGTGCACTCTTTTCCCGTTCTGACGTGATTTTCCCTTTACTGGCGTGATATCAAAATGAGCACCTATATGGCCTAAAGCTCTACGAAGATTAAGCATAAATTATGCATGTTTTATAAAATTTGCCATTTTTAATCTGCTTAGTTGCCAAGGCATAGCACAGTGATGGCGAACGTATGCCACACGTGCCACAGATGGAACGCAGAGCTTCATCAGCCGGTAGGCAATTAAAATATTACTTCCATAATCAAACCACTATGCTGGTACTTTGCTATATAAAAATTTGTTTTAATTGAATTTTTGGCAAGTGGCCCCAAAAAAATATATCCAAATCAAATGCATTTGATCTAGAATTACAACATTGATATCAAATCTCATATTTTCTAACAATTATTTGGTATCCTCTTGAAGAGAAGTATGGCGGGTATTGCACAAACCCCACATGTGTACAGGAAAAGTGGGGTGACATCTTGTGCGTCTCAAAATACAGTAATTGTGGTGAATTGACGACTGAAAAATACTATTACATTAAAAGAATATCCAATATTATCATATTTTTTTACTCCGTAAGCTCACGAGATTGTTTTGTTTTCAATATATTTTTTTGCATTTTCACGTACGTCCCACAAGAGAGGTAATGTCACCTAAACAAGTCATGTTGAAATTGTAATATTCTCTTGTGGGGTTTATATACAATTGAAAAATTTCTTGCTACCGCTATGGGAAGGTTTAACCAAGGGGTCGGTGAACAGGGGTGAATTATCCCATTTCGGGTAAAAAAAAGGAACTCTTGGTGGTAATGCTGAATCATTGTGGAGAATAAAATTCACTAGTAAATGCTCCTTTTGGGGTAACAGTAATATTAAATCAAAATTTTATATTTTTAGGTAACAGGTTGAACCGGACCATTTTTTTTTTTTTAAACTGTTAACGGGCCTTCAAAAAAATTAACCGTGTTAACATCCTTTGATTATATTCCATTTTAATACATACAAATTAAACATTGACTATTAATCAACACTGTTAACTTATTTGTTAAAATTTTATTTTTCAAACAATATTTTTAAAATATATATTTAAAAAATCCTTCAATTGACTGATACTGATAGGCTTCAATTTAGACATTCCTTCTCAAAGTGGGGGTCCATGGGTACCAGTCCATTGGCTATTTGCTGCCAGTCTGCAGAAGTTGTCAAAATGGGGCAGAAAAAAATAATGGTAACCCTCCCATTTGCAAACATTATGATTAATACTAACCAAATAAAATATGTCAGTATTTCGGCAATAAGGACATAAAATGAAACTAGTAAAATAAAATGAATTGTATTTTGCTACCATGCATGTCAATACAGGGAGAAAAGTTCACCGGTCCCTAGTGCAATGAAGAGAATTCCTGCTAGTCCGCCATACTAAAACGTTTGAGAAGCTTTTCCATAAGAGAACACAAGGGAGCTGCAGTTACATCACATGTGCTTTGATGACAACATCAAACGACACGGGGTAGCAATTTCATACTTTCTCTTGTAGGTTCTCAAACTTAAGGATTATAATAAGATTTAATTTTCATTTCTTGATAACTTACGCCAACTGCGTGTGAAGCTGACCTAAGACGGGCACTTTTAGAAGCAGTTATGTTTTTTTGTTTTGTTTTTTGTTAAAAAAATTATAAGCCATCAAATATTTAGGTGGAAGTTTTTTTTTGTTGTTTTTTTAAATTTACCAGTTTTGATTTGACGTCACATTTCTTCAACCCCCCTCCCCCCTTGTCACAAAAGTGTGCCCCCCCCCTAGGTGCGTGATATCATTTTTAAATGGTCCCTAAATTTAAAACGAGTGTTTATTTACAGAATCTTCTGAAAGTTGCGGAAGTGGATGGGCACAGAAAGAAGTCACTCAAAGGGTGCATTTTAATGAAGCAGCGGCAACAAAAGATTTGAAGTCTTCCTAAAATGCCTAAATCATTGATTGATGAAATGTGTGTAAAATTGCACAGCATTCATTTTTTGCTCAATATTTTACATAATTTGCTGTGCAGTAATTCTAAACTGATGCCTGGCGTCCGTCAGATATCTGCGCGACGGGGCAGCTTGCTTAAGGCTTAAAGAGAACATTGACAATATTGACATTGGTGACAGCAACAAAAAAATCATATTAAACGAGTATGGACAATATGCACTATAAATATAAAAGAAACCACCATCGTCATATTATATCTTGTATCGCATATAATTTTATTTCCCTCACTTTAATCCAAACGGAGTTAGGACCTCAATCAGTAATCAGTCTCTACTAAGCCACTGAAGAGCACTTAGTACATCTACTGCTAGCTATAATCAACCCATGATGCATCTTAACTGCTGATGCGTTGTTATGGATCATTTAAATGTGCTATTCATTTCCTAAAAAAACAATAAGCATGTTATATTTGAAAATAAATATTTTTATTCAATATAAATATTATTTTGTGGAATTTTTTGTTTAATTTAATTTTTTAAATCTATTTTAAATGTTAATTTAGATATAATAATTAATAATAACAATTGAGTTTAGCAAACCCAGCGAACAGGTTAAGAATTTTAGATTTTGCAGTAAACAAACATGGCAGCTCCGCGAAAGGCCGAAGTGTTTTCCTTATTAATCCTTACAATTTTTCACAATGCATTCTCTTTTATGGATATTGATGAGCTTAAATCTGTTTACTATGGGCTGGATATCCTTAGTGACCCAGTTGTGATAAATAAAGTAAGTTTTCTAATCCACCGTTTATAATTAAGTTTAAGTTCTGAATTTCAGACTAGAATCTAATTTATTTAATTTATAATTTTTTATATTTTAATAATTTTTTTAATTAATTTAAATTAATTCAATGACTAAGTTAAACTAAGTTAGTTGACTAAGACAATGACCCGCGACGTAGCATACGCCGCAGACTTGCTCATAGATAGTGCAAAGAACGGGGGGAAGGGGGTAAAAAGGACACACAGGAAAAATTATAAAAATGAACAAATAATGATTATAAATTTATATAATATAATTTATATAATGCTAGTGAACTACCAGTGTAATGTCACACTAATAATGTGATTGGTCTACCTCAGCGAGGGCCATTCCTCATTCACTGATCATACTCCATTTGCTCATTTATCATTTGGCATTTGCACACGACTTTATTGTTCTTGTTCTGGTGAATATATATATTTTATTACTGATCAATGATTAGACCATCACTATTACTATTATTCACTATAACTATATTAACTATATATCTAATTGAAATAGTTTTATTTATCCTTGCCATTGGCACAGCAAAGAGAACAATTTTAACTTTGATTATTGTTGACGGCAGATAGTTGAGGTTCAGCTTTCTTCCAAATCTTTCCTTAAACTTACTAAGCCTTACTTAAACTAAAAGACTCAGTAAGACACAATATTTATAAGGATTTAGCATAGCTGAGCATATTAAATTATTATATACTATTTAATACTAATTTAAATTTAATATATTCTATATAGACTATAGAAGATTATTGCATCTTACGCTTTCCCATCGTTAATGATTAGTCTAGTAATGCATTTGCATTCTTCTATTACCTAAACTCTGTAAAATCTGTCTTAAACATATTGCCTTTATAATTTAGTGTCAGTGTTAATTCTTCAAGGTATTTGTTCTATTGGGTACCAACGTTTGCTTAAAACATATTTGTAGAACAATATCTATTGAGCTTTGTTTCATCCCTTTTAATTGAGTTTGTTTATGTAAGAATTACAACAAAAAATCTTTAACTTTTAAATATTTTTTAACTATTTAGGATGCCCCCATTGGAGCTGTACATGTGACATCAAAATATGGCCAACAGTATCAGTGTACATTTCCAGATCACAGTACTGATGAGAAAAAAAAAGAGCAAGAAGAAAAATTAGCTATTGAAACTGGAATAGTTGATATGTTAAAGCCAATAGGACTAAAAGATTGTCTTTTTAAAGTAGGTTGAAATATTATTTCTTCTTACTTTTAAATTACTAGTCTTCTTTGTATTGATATGTAACATATTAGTTTTTAAATTAAAATTGTATTCACTATAGTTTTTTTTTCTATCAAGTTCATAAGGCAAAAAATGGTTATTTGTAAACAATAACAACAAAAAACTAGCGGTAACGTAGTGAAAAAAACAACACAAGCCGTAACGCGCCTCGCGCCTCTCCCTATTGCTTTGTCACGGTGAGTAATAGCGATACCACGATCCAGCTGGTTAGTTGTCGAGGCACTGTGACTGTACGAGAGCTAACAAAGTGCGCGTTTGATGTCAACAACGGTCAAGGCCGAGGCTGTTTCTATTTATATTAATTATAGTCTGTTTCTTATAAAGACAAAGAAAGCTATAAAAGCATATGACCCCGTAACCTATCCGCATTTTCTGATCTCCGGTTTATAGTCTGTTTCAGACATTCAAAAACTTATCGGCGCACGCCTCTCAGCGAATTACATGTACCTATATTACGAGAGGTATTTGAAAGATATGTAGCAAAGATACCGGGTGATTAATCGGACCACAAATTTGAGTTCGGTCTTTTAGTGACAGTTTTCCTGCTAGTCAAAGGCATTTGATTACCACATTAATAGTACGCTGAGTGTAGCTCAAACCCTATTTGAAAAGAAAAAAAAACGGGGAGGGGGAACGTTTGCGTCGCAAAATTCAATTATTCTGGCGAGTTAACGATTAAAAAATAATATGGTTTTTTAATAAATTCCATTTTATCATCATTGTTTACTCCGTAGCTTTATAATTTTATTATATTATTAATTTTAATACGTGAGTTGATCGGCATCACACACAAGAGAGGTAAACATGACGTCAAAACGGACGGGGCGAGGCGTTGGTTGGGAAACAAATGAAAAATACCTCGCTAACTTTAACCAACGATTGAACCTGTCCTCTTATTTAGACCGGTAAACTACGAGTCCTCAAAATAAAATATAAAAAAGACAATTAACCATCACTGTTTGGTTAATTTTTTTTTGGTTTAAAAAAAATGCTTTGAATGCGGAAAGAGCTGAACGCAGGCAGGGGAAGCGGGCTTTGATGCCATCAGACGGCGCCAGGCGACAACATTCTCTTGTTAGTTCTCAAATGGGTCTCAAAACATTAGGGATATAAGGACGAGCGGTTAATCGGTCTTTTTTTGAACGGTTAGTCGGTCCTCAAAAATGAGCGATCTTAACAACCTTAATATAGATCTACATAATTATCTTACATTTTATATTTCTAGTCAAAAGACTGGTGGAGCTATGAATTCTGTTATGGCAAGTACATCAGACAGTTTCACATGGAAGGTAAACTTACTTAGTTTTCCCTCGGCTAACTGAAAATTAGTCTAAGTCATGCGAATGGTGTACTTTTACTTATTTATTTAGTCCAAACTTGTATTCTTAGTTTTCTAAGGTATTTACTGTTATGAAGAAATCTTTAGCTGTTATATGTTATATGGCATCCGTCCGTCCTCAAGGGACGATGGACTCCTGCTCCTCTTCCCTCCCTTTCTCCTGGTTCTTCTCTCTTCTTCACTCCTAGCTGTGTGAGTGGCTTCTGCTACTTGAATGCACTCACGCACTATTGACAGCCAGAGTGTGTGCTCCTCATTTTATGGTCGATCCGCGCCTGTAACATGTCATTCTTGCAGACATCCTTGTAGCGCAGGCAAGGGTGACCTCTTTTACTCATACCAGTTGCCAGCTCACCGTAAAGCATGGGGTCTTGGAGTTCACTCCGAGCTCAGCCTGTGGACATGGCTCAACCACCGCAGGCGCCTCTCACTCAGGATTGAGTGCATACTCAGCAATTGGATCATCCTGAGAAACTCCATATTTGAGATTTTACTTTTTATAAATTTTTAGCTGTACTGTACATAATTTTCATTCACTGATGAATCTGTTGTATTTTGTTTACCCACAGATGGTGAAATTAAAGGAAATATCATTTACTTGGGCTATTATGAAAGTGATTTTGACTGGACCAATGCAACTGCTAGGGTATGTTGTAGTACAAGATCTAAAATATTTTATAGTATTTTTAATGAATCTCAACTCAATATTTCCAAGAAAGTGAAATGAGTGAGTACCAACTGTTTTTGTTTTCAATCAGTCATTAATTTTAACTTTAGATTTGCTGCTTTTAAAAAACTTTAGTAATTTATTTTTAATGCTTAATGTGCATGTATATTCGTAATGTGTCCTGCTACATAGACTAATTCACTTTAATTATTGTATTTATTATTTCCAGGAAGACCGTTTGAAGAGCAAAACCACCCTGAACCGGTATCATTCTCAGATTTATACACTGGGAACAAAATGTGATCTCACTGGTCAGATGAGGAAAGCAGAAGTCAGGGTTGGTATTAAAAAAAATAAAAAAATAAATTGCTCCTCTTCATTTTCCTCTGGTTAATAAGAAAGAAAAAAAGAATATATTGTTTTCATTTATCTGACAAGTTCTTTGCTATGTATTTATACATATACATTTATTGTTATGGGCCGCTATTTTTTATTTATGTTTTAAAAAAACTTTTTAACTTCTAATAACTTGTAAGTGATATATATATAAGGACCTTTTTTAAATTGGACTCTCTTAATTGTATTTTGTGCATTACAGATAATTTATTTACTTTTCAATAAGTATTCAAAAAGAACAAAGCGTTAGAATAAGCTCTTTGCTGTTTTTTGTTTGTTTTTGTTTTTTTTACATTATTATTTTTCTCTCTCTCAAATGTTATGCTGTGTTAAAAAAAAGTTACCAAATTTTAAATAAGTGACTTTTTTTTGTGTACCAATAAATTTCAACAGCAGTTTAAAATTTGAAGAATATGCATTTTTTTACTATATATAATAAGGTAAGGTAGGAATTATCAGACATGAAGAGAAAAAACTTGTTTCTTCAGGGGCATTTATTCTTCTTGAGCAATTTCAATAATTTGATTGAAATGAAAGATTAGGTTATGTGGAATCTTCCCTTTAAGCTGCACACATATCTGGCCGACAACATGCAGCCATTGAGAATTACTGCACATAAAATTTTAGATAAAAAATAATACAATGTTTGTGGGTGTAAAATTTTTCACATAGAATGGATGCTGTGCAAATTTGCACATGCGTTTGCTATTTTACACACTAACCTGAACCTACTAACCTAAGAGGGAAAATTGTTTATGTATAGAAATAACTATTTCATTGTGCAGGTTTTATTACTCAGGTATTCTCATTTATTTAACACTAAGTACTCAACTGGAAAAAAATTCTCGATTGATGGCACCTCAATTTCACATTGTTGAATTTTATTCTCTTTAGCAGTTAATGTTGCCCTGATAATGGTTACAAAATGTTCATTGTTTTTAATTAACCCTCCACATGGGGAACTTTTCAACTTGTTGTGTTCAGTTTGTATGTGAAGAGAACTCTGAGGACTACTTGTCTCGTGTGGATGAGTCTGAGACATGTGTGTACACTGTCACTGTCATGACATCCAGGATATGCCGACACCCGTACCTCAAGGCACCCATTAAAAGAAAGCCTGTTCCTATCACATGCAATCCATTGTTAAGTGAAGATCAGTACCAGGATTATGTTGCAGAAAAAGAAGGTAAGACAATTGCAGAATTAACTTTGAAATTTTTCAACTCATTTTTATTGTACTTGATTATTATAAATATTTATTTGTAGGGGACACTTTAGAAGTTAGACAAGACCCAAGTTATTAAAGCTAAATTAGCTCAAAAGCCTATAAATTAAATTTCAGATTTACTGATCACAGTTATTAATCATATCTTATTTGAATTTTTGAACGTTTTAAAAATGAAATCTTGCTTTGCAGTGGGGCTGAAATTTCTTTTTGATGATCAATTTTAATTTCTAATGTCCCATAAGGTTTTCAGTAAACTTATTGTTCAATCCCGTAAGAATTTCAAGTTTATTGCAATAATTGGGTTATGCATTTTTTAAAAATTGCTGAAAATTTTTGTTTTTTTATACTTCATCTTTTAGGCTAAGCTTACAGAATGGTTATTTTATGTATCCAAAACACTATCTTGAGTTTAGTAATATTTTCACCAATAGTTTAGCCTTATTTGTTTTGGCAGAAAATGTTAGCAATATCACATCTTTAAACAAAAATGGTATAAATTACCACAAAGGCAAGAAGGGCTTTGGGGGGTTAAAAATT
This sequence comes from Radix auricularia, assembly GCA_002072015.1. Lineage (NCBI taxonomy): Eukaryota > Metazoa > Mollusca > Gastropoda > Lymnaeidae > Radix > Radix auricularia. Next base: position 1,305,251 of record MUZC01000645.1, on the reverse strand, counting down.
AAATGAATTATTCAAGCTAGATGTTATTTTAAATTCCAGAGGAAAAAATGAGAGAAGAAAGGAGAGCAGCTGAAGCCAAAAGTGCTCTTCAAAGAGAAGGTACTGAATATCATTTAAACCTTCATTAACATCTGTTGTTTTATTTGATGATGATTTCAAAGAGAAGGTACTGAATAACATTTAAACCTTCATTAACATCTGTTGTTTTATTTGATGACATGATTTGAAGATAATGAAATAAGAATTTCAACAATTGATAACGCCAAATATGCTTAAATAATTTTAATTTACAATAGACTGACAAGCAGAAAATAATGTTATGATAATTAACTATACAGCAAAAATTAAATCCATTTATTAAAGAATAAATTCAAAAATTCAATTGGTACCTTTAAAATGTTAATATTTTTATATGTAAAGTAACTTGTTAACTTCCATGAAAACATTTGACCATTGAATTAATAATCTCCACAGATAAGTTATCTGCAGCTGAGTTGGAGACTGAACTGAAGGAAACTTTGGCCAATGAGTTGTCCCTGGCTGCTAAAGAGCTTTTGGGTAACGAGATTTCAGACTGAATAGATTAGCTTTTACTTCTTTTTAATCAAAACATTCCTTGAGAAACAGTTTAAAATATGGAAATTGTTTTGCACAATCCCTTGTGAAATTCTTTCTAAAAGAAGATCTTTGAAGTGATCCCAAGAAATCAGTTTAGCTAAAATAATAAAAGTTATGTTCAAAATATTTTTTTAAACTTGAATTTCCCTTTCTGGTTTCTATTCTTGACATATTATTCCCTTCTTTTAAATATTTTTAAAATCTGCATAGTCTGTTTATACTTAATTCTTGTCAATAAATTTTTTTTTTTTTAAATGTCCAGCTTCTTCTGGCAAGGGAGTGACACAATTTACAACTGGAGAAAGTAAAATTATGACCAAGGAAGAGTTTGATAAAATATTTGGGTAAGTACAATTATAAATTCATTTTATGCTTCAAAATTATATATTTCTAGGCTCTATTACCTAAGCTTGACCTGTAATAAAAGTGTGTAAGTTAAGGGCCAGGTGTGTTGGATTACTTGCAGGTTTAGTAGTAATCTGAAATTTATAAATTTGAGTAATTCTGATTTTCTGGCATCTAAACATCATACTTGAGTGTTTTAGACTTAGACTTCTTTATGAACCATTATGAATAATTATGCAATGGTTGTTCAAAAACTTTGTAAGTCATGACAGCATGAAAAACACAACACTACTGATTTAATCTTTATTCATTCACCCTATTGATTATTTTGATATAAATTTCTTTTTTTCTTCTGTGGAGGAATAATATCTTAGCAAATCATTGTTAACTTACATTATTCTCAGCACTGATGATACCCTGTGGCAGCTGTACCAGCGTGGGCTGGACATTACAAAGAAACAGAATGAATTGAAGGAACTGGCAGCAACAAACGACGTGAAAGAAAATCAGAAAGCAGAGACAAAAGTAGGTCAAAAAGGAGAATCAGAAGAAGGTGCCGATGAGGATGAAGAAATTCTTGACGAATTCAAGTCTGGTAAAAAGTCATTTCATTTTCACTATTCAAATTAATGCTAGGTTACCAACAAAAACCCCCAGGATATGATTGCTCTTTTACTTAGATGATTTAGAAATATTTGTGTATACCAGTTATATCCCACCAAGCAATATCAGCTGGAGATACCCTTTAGGCCTGAACATTAATTTATGAGTTTACTAATCATTCTTTCTAGGGCTGGTACTGATTAAAAAATTTGTATTCAATTAATTCGAAAAAAAATTTATTCAATTAATTTCAATAAAATTATATTTTTATACAGCATATATAGATCCCTTTAAATCGCTTTCCATCATTTTGCGAAACTGGTTAAGTTGCGGTAATTCCATGGCTCCCAAATTTTGTGATGTAACACAACAAATTTATTATGCGTAGAAAAAAACTTTTTGTTTACATGTGCACATCTAAATAAATAATAATAATGATAATGATACGAGGGAAAAGTATGTAAGTCATTAAAAAATATAAATTACTAATAAATTGGGGGCAAAAATATTAGAAATTTTTTCTTAAGTTTAAATAGAATTTTAATCAATCAAATTTATTTTAACTGCTTAAAATTTTTAATTAATCATTAATTTCAACAGCCCTAATTCAATCCAATGACACATTTTTTTCTTGGTAAGAATCCCAGGTAGTGCTGTCAGTCATCCCCCCTCCTCCTAATGGCACTGCATACTTTTTTCTCTTGATATGAAAAGATTTTTTTTTTTACATGACAGAGTTATTGAATTAATATTTTCTCTTTTGTTAAACAGAATGATATGGTTCTAACACACTTAACTTTTGTTAGTTTTAAGAATCTTAATGAGAAAAGTATCAGAAAATTTACCTGTGTGTTTTTTTTAATAACTTAACTTTAGCAGAGAAACGTTTTACCTACAGAATTGTATATTTTTATTAGTAAATGACTTTCATCATGATTTTTTGTAAATTAATATGATTGTATACAATCAAAAGGATAAATTAAATAATTTAGGTTAAATAATTGATTTATATAGGCCATGTGTGATTTTGACCTGTAAAAATTGTATTAGAAACAATGTTTATATTTGAAGAAATCAATGCCATCAAGGCCAGTTTTCAGACATCCCAGAATCAACTATCCAACATCAAGAAAAAGCTCATACTTGAAAGACAGTGGGAAACAGAAATTGAAAATGCTATCAAAGAGGTAAATTTTACCAATAGCTTTCAAACCATCAATTAAGGTAGACTTTTGAAACTTTTCAATTGTCATCTGACCATTATTATTATTATTAGCAAATACTTTACCGATCATCACAAACATGTTTCATGTAAAAGATATAACATATGCTAGGGAAGTACTGGGGCACAAAGCAGCATATGAGAGCTTCAAAGTGTTAAGACACTCCATGAAATAAATGCTCCACTCAGCTTAAAACAACAAAAGTCACTTAAATAAAAGAACAGCATGTTTTCATTCTGGTTTATAGCAGTTTGAAATTAGAACCGGGAGCCACACAGGTAGGAAGTCACGAGAACAGAATAACACCAGAGAATGATGCCACCAAAAAATGTTTTAACTAGAAATAAGAGTGAAATCATGGGGAGTTGTCAATAGGAGAGGGCTCAGAACATGGTGTTACCAAAATTTTTGGCCAACAGAACATGGTGTCATCAGAACAAGGGCCCAACAGAGTAGGGAGCCACCAGATTATGGTGCCCCAAGGTCAGGGTGTCACCAGAATATGGTGCCCCAAGAACATGCTATCACTCAACAATCATCAACCAGTACAGGTTGCCATCAGACCAGAATCCCGGGGTAAATTAAAATTAGCAAGATTTCACAAGGTCAGGCTAACTGTGCGGGGTATCATAGAAATCTGGTTGGCCAAATCATGGGCAGCTAACTCATTAGACAAAAAGATGACAAGTGTGTACTTATTGTTTTCTGGATCAGAGCCATTGACAACCTTGGAAGTGTTTCAGGATATTGAAGCCAAGCCCTAGTATTGAGAGCATTTATTGGTGTCCATTCCCTTATTGAAGAATTTATACAATTTAAGGGAATGAACTCTTTATTTGAAATGTTATAGCTGCAAGTGCACCAGAGATCAGCAGATACCAATCTTGTTGAAAGTCAAGACTGATAAAAATTTTAAGTTCTGAAATGTGTAGCTCAAATGTTATTGTAAACCCTCTCATTAAACTTATGACTCTACCTATCAGGGTGTGTCTGTTGCTACATGCTAGAGAAAGTTTTTCATGACTTAATTTTATCAAAGAGTTGTTTTTATCTACCATGGGACAGTGCAGGCACTGTAGTCTTTTTATTGGAAAGTCATTTGGTGAAAAATGTTCATATTGATGAAGTGATGTACAAATTCAATTGTCAATAAAGAATTTTTAGTTACACATTTAAAACATTAGTTACTTAAACAATTTTAATTTGCAAACAAAACATATAGCATTTTGTATTTCCTGGCTAAGAGTGATGCATCGCTTTATGGGTTTTTATCCTATTTCTTAAAAAATTTTAATGGGTTTCCTAGATCTTGTTAAGTGATCGGTTGGCTATAATAATACTTCTTATTAAAATAATGTCCTAGTGGTTCATTTTAATGTTAACTGCTCTTACTGAATAGGAATTTGTTGCTGGGAAAATATCTAGTTGTTTTAATTGAAAAGCTTAAAAATTGTTTAGATTAGTTATATATTCAATTGACTGAAGTTATGTGTCTTCACTAAAATGAGCTGTGACCTTGTTCTGTCTTCAAGGCTGAACAAGAGCTGGGTGTCAAGGTGGACAGAAGTCTGATCTCAGGACTGTCCAACACTTTAGACAAACTGGCCAGCAAGATTCACAACACTGAAGCAGGTCATTCAAAAGTTTGATGAGCTTAACATGTTTTACTTGCTGTTACTGTCACTTAATTTTTGATGCTCTATTAAAAATACTGTGATATTATATTTATAAACCTGTGAAATTCTATTCATAAACCTGTGATATTCTATTCATAAACCTGTGAAATTCTATTAACAAACCTGCTAGATTCTATTTCATGCATTCAATTTTTTACTTCGGGTATTTGAATTTCTTATAAAAATTCTTTTAGTTTTAATAAATTAGTTCAGTAATCACAATTTTAGTCTCATTTCATTTGCTAGCTGAATTATTACATTCTTTTGTTTTTTCAAATACATTTACAATTTATTCAATGTCTCCATTCCTGAAAACAGAACTAAAATCAATGGATAAAGAGATTGAGCGATTAAAACCAGGGGCAGAAACAACTGGAGCCAAAGATCTAGAGGACAAGGAGAGCAGCTTAGAAACTGTAGCCCAAGATGATGATGCTGAGGATGGAGTCATTGAGGAAGATTTGGATGAGGCTGATGAAGGTGGATTTATTTTTAGTTCATTAAATTTTTTGTTGTGATATTTTTAATCATTGGTCTCCTAATGATATAATATCATCACTTATTGAGTTTTTAAAAAATAATTAAACTTTGTGTTACAAAACAATGTTCCCTCTAAGGTTCTTTGGAACGTGTACAAAGTTGCACAGCATCCATTTTTTGTGCATTATTTTATCTAATTTGCTGCGTGGTAATTCTAAACTGCTGCGCGGCATCGGTCAGATATTTGCGCGGCCGCTCAGCTTAAAGGATACATTGCCACCAAATTGCCTGGTCTGGTCTGAACTAAAATAGGTTAAAATCTTCACTTGTAACACAGGGAAATATGTAGCTAAAGTGAACACACTCAAAGTATGTTTAATCCAAAACCCTTTTTGCTATGTTTTTTCCACTAGACTGCTATCCCACTTGACCTTTTTCAGAAATTTAAGGTTTAAAATGAGACCATAAAACATATTACATTTTATTGACTAAGTTTCCCCCTTTCAGTGGCCAGAGACCTCATTAGCCCTTACACTATTGAGATTCATGTATAATAATAGAGAGATTGGTGAGCAGCCACATGTATATGTCAATGTTGCATTTATTAACCTGGTTTACCTTTCAGCATTGGTTCAAGATGACACCAATAAAGAAGAGGAAACCAGCAGAGTTCCCAAAACTTCAGATCTGGATGAAAAAGTTTTGGCTCCCCCGAAAGTTGGGATAAAACCAGCAGGTGAGTTTGACCACTAATCATTGATTCCAGGGGCGGATTAAGACTGCACGGGGCCCCGGGCTGCAATCAAACGGGGGCCCTATCCAGCCAGCATTCTTAAAATAAAATGATTGTTAACAGCTAATATAAGACTGTAACTAAATTTTAATAATGAAAAAAAAACGAACACGAAGAAATAACTGTTTGATGTGTTCGCGGTAGTTATAATTGAGTGTGAAAAGAAAAAAATATTTGCCCGTGCTGGGAATGGAACCCGACACCGGTAGCACCCCAAGCATGTACTATGCCCACTCGGCCAGCGGAACTTCTCGAAAATGGGAAATTTTAAAAATATAAACTATATTTTATATCATGCGAAGTGAATCAATTAAAGTTTTTCGATTATTAGGTACTGTCAATACTATCATGTCTGAATGCGATAAGTTGTATAGATAGTATTTATTAATTTATTATATTTTCAAGGATTCGTGCAAACTTTTGTACACTTTTATTATAAAATATAAAAAGTTTGGGGGCCCCTAAACCGTCGGGGGCCCGTGGCTTTAGCCCGTTCAGCCCCCCCCTCCCCTTAATCCGCCATAGATTGATTCTCTTGTGGAGCTCATGGGATAAAACCAGCGGGTGAGTTTGACCACTAATCATTGATTGTCTTGTGGAGCTCATGGGATAACTTGGATGAACCATTTGGGATTGGCAAGAGATTTCTTCCTTCATTTTGAAAGAAAATATTTACACTTAATAATTAACAAATGTTTTGTTCTTTTGTCAAACTTCTCTCTCTTAAACTTATTATACATTTAGTTATAGAAACAGCAAAAGAAATATTTGCCTGCAGTTTTTTTTCCCCCCTCATTTAAAGAAACTGGTGACAAATTTGTCCCAACTACTCCCCAGGTTCCAAGGACTCTCCACAAGAGGTCAGTGAGTCCAGCGAGTCCAAGCCAGATGCCCGTGAGGTGGAGCACACTAAAGATGTTCTCAAATTTACCTCAGAGAAAGAGGACAGTGATGGCGATGATGACATCCAGGTTACCCTACAGAAAGTGGAGGATGATGACATCAAATTACCCAAAGATGTGCAAAAGCTGCTGGAGGAGAGTGTCAAGAATGAGTTTCAGAAATACAGAATGCAGGCTGGTAGGTTGCTCTATTAGCATTCATGAAGATCCTCAACAGAGGTTTGGAAGACTAAAACTGATATTGTTTTTTTCTTTTTTTTACTTCTGGCGCCTGTTTAAGCATAAATTATGAACATATTTTCTGATTTGAGTGGAAAGTTAGAATCATATTTTTCCCATTCAGTAATTTCTGTGTACAACAAAAGTAATCTAGTAAAATGTCTTCCTCACATGGTGGTCAAATTTTAATGAGACCTCCCCAAAACTTTTCAGGGGAGACGAGACCCCTCAGGCTGGACACTGACCACTCCTTCACCAGAGAGAAGACGGTTCATGTGATACAGCAGGAGGATGAGGATGGGAAAACCAACCGGTTTATATTTGTCTTTGTGAGTCATAGCTCTGACCGATTTATATTTGTGTTTGTGAGTCATATGACCGGTTTATATTTGTGTTTGTGAGTGTTAAAATTGCACTGACCGGTTCATATTTGTTTTTGTGAGTCTTAACATAGCACTGACCAGTTTATATTTGTTTTTGTGAGTCTTGACATAGCACTGACCATTTAAGTAGCAGCATTTAAAGAATAGATTTAATGGTCAACTTGGTATCAGTGTCAACAAAATTCTCACATTCTACATAATAAAAAACTATCATATAAGTAATAAATACATGGACATATTCAAAAAACATTTTAACATTCACTTTATTATTTATAACTTACTTTTCAGTCTTACTTGATGAATCTTTTTACACACTTGTCTGTGCCATTCCAAAAAGCCAAGGAAGAAACAAAACTCAATCTTTCATTCAATGCTAAGAGTCTTAAAGTCTAAATCATTCAGTTATTTTAAAAGTTTAAAACTTAGAGTCAGTGGTGTTTTTTTCCTCCTTTGCAAGTTCCATTAAACTAGAATATGTAAAAAGAAATCATCACTGCAGACAAAAATATCCTCATCATAATTTTCTGTGCGGTCATTGATAGTAATTGGTCCTTCAAACTCCTACAGACTTGCACAGTAAATCAGAAAAAAAGATTAATCTCATATTAAACATGTTTATACTGACATTCAAGGCGAGTTAGGTTTTGTGCAGTATTTTTTTTTTCCAAGACTTTATTTTGTGCTGTGCGTTTTCAAAAATATTTTATTGTCAAACTAAGGTGCGCACATTTTCATGTACACATAATAAATTGAGCTGTGGCTTTTTTATCGGGTACCTTCTTTATTTGATTGATATGTAAAAAATGTTTCATTACAATTCTCACACGATGCAAGGGGTTTATTTTTAAATGAAGTTGTAAATTTTCTTAAATTCAGTTGTGACACATATTTGGTTGTTAATTAAAAATTCTAATTATAATTCTTTAATTAGTCTGTGAATTTTACATAGAAAGCGATGTCCCAAGTCAAATAATGCTAATATAGAGATAATTATAAACACATATATAATTAAATGCTATTCCTGTTGTCGTAGTAAACTAGGGGACAGTCGGATATCCGGACAGGATATCGATATTTTTGCCACTATCTGGATTCAGCAAATACTTTTCGCAGATCAGAATGGTTTCCGATTACCAGTATATTTTTTTAATCAAATCAAATTAAGAATAATAAGTTTATAAACAAATAATATATAAAAAGTAAAAAACAATAACCAGAAATGAGTGGTACGCATTGGGAATATAGTCAAAAATTTTGTTTTTATGGGTTATTTATTATAACTATAATGAATAGTATTTTTGGCGTGATGCACATTTATTGCTTGTCTAGACGGCTGTTGGAGTGGAGGTACAACATGACACCAAAACGACGGCGGAACGTTCCTTATAAATAGCATCAATATTCTTTGATACCCCATTCATTTCTGTACAGATGGACTAGACTTTTTAAAATTAATTGTTAATTCATTAATTCGTAATACAAACGAAAGGAGACTGTAAATTAATTTTTTTTTAAAATATAAATCAACACATTATCCATTGATGCTAGTAATTAAAGATTTTATTTTTTTTAAAAATTATTTCCACATTACTCACTGTATACCTAAGTAAATCAGTCAGATTTGCAATGAGTATAAAGCTAATATTTCTGTTTTGTTATTTGCAATGAGTATAAAGCTAATATTTCTGTTTTGTTATTTGCAATGAGTATAAAGCTAATATTTCTGTTTTGTTATTTGCATTCGCAAACACATTCCTAATTGGATATTTTTTTATATATAAACTGAAAACTTGACTGGACCTGTTCGTTTTCCTCTTCCAGGGATTCAACACATTTGGTGATGAGAATGCAGAGCAAGATCGCCAGGCAGCCTTGGAGGAGAATTATGGATTTGTTTACAAAGGGAAGAAGGATAAGAAAAATATTGATATAAAAGGCTGATTGGTATAATTAGTTCAAAATATTATTATGTATCTATGAAAATATATCTGAAACTGGAATACCTGTAATTTAATTTTCTAATTATTATCTTTTCTTCCAGCTTTGTTCTTAGTTTTGATATTTTTTGGTTTTAATTCAGCCCAAAGCCAATAAGCGAAACTTAAAAGGAGTGTTTGAAATCATCAACATGATACAAGCCCTTATGTTTGCTTTAAAGAGTTTAACTAGATGTCTAACACAACAATGGACATGTAAAATCATTGCTTTCTGCTATCAGGTGCTTGGCTGGTAGATTTTACGTCTTTCGTGACGTTTCCCAGTTGTTGTTTTAAATGAGTATAATCAAAGTGAATTGTTTTCTCAATCCTGTTTATTATTTATAAAACAGTTGAGAGGAGAGACAAATTTGTAAACATTGGAGTAAGGAGAAGAAATATTTGATAAAGCATTGAAAGTTTATCCTATTTCCCCAAATTCTTTTGTTCTACTTGTCCTGTCAAAGGTTGAAATCGTTTGACCAAATTAATATCATTTTAATTTACACGAAAATATGAAAGTTAGAATAATATGTTTTCTTTCTCTCATTTGTTTGAAATATTTCTTATAAATAAGGTCAAATACTGTGCACTTGAATGGAATATGATTCCAAGTGTTTTTACCAAATGTCCCTCAGTTGGATCCTAGTTCACACAGTTTCCAGTGCTGTATTAAAAGAATGAATTTTATGCTCAAATATTTACATTGTCATATCAACAAGAGATTGAACCAAAGTAAGAAACATTTACTAATGAATTTGGTTAAATTTGCCTGTGATCAGTTAATTAAGCACAGTTAATTGTAACCAAATCCAACAGTAAATGTTTCTCAGAAATTTCCTAATTGGTGTGGAAATAAAAATAGTAAAACCTTCCTTAAATTTTAAAATGTACATGTCTTTAATGAACCTGTCTGAGGCTGGATCAAAATGCTTACTATAAGATTTAACTACAATCACAATAAAAGTTTTTTGATGTCCATGATTCAGGGCTGTCGATACTGACCACAGAAATACCTGGCTTGGGTAAACAAACAAAACTTCAGCATTTATTACGCTCATGGTGTCGGTTTAGTTTAAATAAACTTTTGATGTTTATCGATATCTTCTGTGCTTGTGACTAAAACAAAATATGTTCCATTCGTATGTTCCTTTCATATGTTCCATTCATATATTCCATTCGAATGTTCAATTCGTATGTTCCATTCATATGTTCCATTCGTATGTTCCATTCATATGTTCCATTCATATGTTCCATTCGTATGTTCCATTCAGAATGTCAATTTAATATTTGCCCTGCTGCTCACTTTCAATCATCTTTGGAAATATCAACTGGCAATTATTAGTTTTGGGGCATTGGCTTCTCTAGAAATTATAAACTTTAAAAACTTTTGCTATAGCTTTCCCTTAACCCCCAATCCAAATGCCAAATTTATTTTAGTAAGGTTTTTTTATGCCTTCAATGATCACACACACCCCCCCCCCCACTCTGTTCCCGCCTTTTTCAACAATTGAAGGAAAATCAAAACAATAATTTTATTGATATGTTTAGCTAATGTCTTTCAATTGGACCACGTGGTTGTTTATTTTTTACAATCACTTAAAAAGTAAATCAAGTTCCTCGTGTTTTTTGGTATTATTCAGGACTTGAGCAGCACATAAAGTGCTAAGAGCACAATTGAACTCTTAGTTGTGTTGTCATGTGATTACTGTACAACCAATGGGTAAAGTTCTAAGAGCACAATGGAGCTCTTAGTTGTGTTGTCATGTGATTACTGTACAACCAATGGGTAAATTTCAATAATATTTTGATAAAAGTAATACAAAATCCCCCCAAGCACGTTCATTAGATCCATGAATGCCGACCTTGGGATATTGAGAGTGTGAATAGCCAGGTTTCAGGTTTTCAAAATTGCCTTGATGTTTCTTTTGGCCATCTATATTCTGTAGCAATAAAATTATATCTTAAATCTTGTTAAACAAGCAAAAAAAAATTACTGCACACTCATATTGATGGTTTTTAATTGCTACTTGTGTAAATTATTTTAATATTTGGTAATTTAAAAAACTTTTATCTTACTTTTGTTTTTATCGAATTGCATTCCAATGTTCAAAGCAAATATATTTCCTTATCATTTTTTATTTCTTACTGTAAGGTACATGTATTTTTTTCATTATTAAAATTTTATGAAAATTGTTGAGTAGAAATTCGTTTTAAGTAAAGAAAACCATTTGATAAAAGAAAAGTCTAAGGACCAAGTTGTCTAGAACAAGAATTCCCAAAGAGCTAATACCCAAATGTTCGTTCATTTGGTCAACATCTAGTCATTATTTATTTTAAGGCCGTCAAAGTTTAAAGGGAGGGAAGTGTTTAAGTCTTAATTTTTTTGACAGTCAATTAAAATAATGAAATAACTTTCTTATTATCTGGACCTCAAAAGTGAAAAATTAATTGAAAGCATTGAAATACATTTTCTTTGAGGATTTAAAGACCTTACAACTAAAGGATTATTTATGTAAATATAAGCATGCTTTATTGGTCATTAGTTGGCTATGGGTACTTCTATGGTGATATGTAGAGTGTCACTTATTTGCACTATATTTATGTTGTACACAAAACTCCTGTGTGTGTGTCAAAGTTTTGATGGCAGCACTGTACTGTCTGCTGTCTAGTACTGTGAGTCTCCTGTCTTGTACTGAGAATTGAAATGAAGACTGTTTTATATTTTTTCTCTATAGATGTTAATTTTTTTTTAGTATTAACCTTGACCTGTTATCATTTCAAGTTCAGAAATTTTTTTAAAATTGAAAGAATTCTAATAGGATGAACAGGTCCGGGCTCCCTAGGGCACTGTAAAGTTTGAGTACAGTGTAGCCGTGTACATTTTGGACTTTGGTTAAGTAAAGGGGCATTTCATATTGTGGGCACGGCACCATAACCACTGGTACTGTCCAGTACTGTTACAAGTTGTTCAGAATTAGTCTGTGCTGATGTTGTTGTTGTTTTTTGGGGTAGATTATCTCAATATTTGTGTTAAGGGGGTTTCCCACTAACATTTAAAATCAACCTCAGCAGAAAGAACTCTAAAGTAAAATTAATTTGGTATCTAAACTAGACATAAATAAGGATCAATATTTTTGGGATAGTTTTTAATTATGTATGAAAAGTGATGTGTTGGACTTGAAATCCTTGAGATAGTCTCTTTAATTTTTATCATTGATCTGAATGTTTTCAGTTTGCTGCATGTCCAATCAGCCATTTGAGTACATCAGCGATGAATTGCTTTAAAAAATAAACTGTCATTAGACCATTCAAATCTTTTTTCCATTCTTTGTTTTCATTTAATGTAATATAACAACAATTGATTTCTCTAAGCTTAATTATTATTTTTTTTCATGCATTCACAAACGGAATGTTAAATTTATTTACTATTTCAAGAAAATGTCAATAATTAATCTTTGTAAAAGATTTCAATTCAGTTTTTTCAGGGGTGCTCAATACCAAGATTTGATATTTGTTTTCCTGTTTTATGAGAGGCAAATATTCAGATATAAATTGGAAAAAATATCCAATTGATAGCCACCAAAATAATAAAGAAATTAATGAACATTTTTTAGACACAATAAACAACATGAACCTAGAACAGATAGTAAAAAAAGCAACTAGGAAAAACAAAATACTAGATTTATTCCTAACAAACAGACCAGGACTAGTAGTAGACTGCACAATAATTCCTGGGCTGTCTGACCATGATATTGTTAGGGTAACCAACACAATAAAAACTAAAATAAATAAGATGCCTAGAAGAACAATATATCTTTGGAATAAATGCAACTTAATAAAATTACACCAATCAGCTTCTAATTTCCAACAAAATTTCCTAAGTAAATTCAGCATAGTTAGCCCTGTAGAAGAAATATGGAAGGAAATAAAAACAATTATAAAAGCCATAATGGATCAGAATGTTCCAACAAAAATAACTTCAAATAGAATTAATAAATGCTGGTTCAATTTTAAATTAAAAAAGTATTGCAAACTAAAGGAGAATTTATTTAAGGAATTTAAGGCTACCAATTTAGAAAGGATACACAAAAAATACTTAAAAATTAAACACCTGACACAAAAACTTAGCCGTAACCTCCAAAATAATTATATAAACAATGTGATAACTAAAGATAACAATAAAAACTTATGGTCCTTTATCAAATCTAAAAAAATGGAGCCTTCAGGTATAGCCACACTAAAAGGCTCAAATAATAAAACCTATAATGATAATGAAAATAAAGCTAATATCCTTAACAAATATTTTGCATCATCATTTTCTGCCTCAGGCGACAAGGAAATTTCAATAAATTTAAATAAATTGGAAGAAATAGGTAACATAACTGTAGATGAGATAGGTATACATTCACTCCTAAAAAACTTAAAAATAAACAAAGCTACTGGCCCAGATGAATTACCTGCCAGGTTATTAAAAGAATTAAGCAATGAACTGTCCCCAATCCTTGTAGTTCTTTTTCAAGCCTCTCTAAACCAGGGTAAAGTGCCCNGACCCTGGTAATTACAGACCTGTATCACTTACTAGTATCACATGTAAATTACTGGAACACATAATATATAGCAGAATAGTTAACCACCTTGACAAATATAATGCCCTATGCCCACACCAACATGGCTTTAGAAAGAACAGATCATGTGAAACACAATTGATAGGCCTAATAGATGATCTATCAAAAGGCTTAGATAATAATGATCAAATAGATACAATATTACTAGACTTCTCAAAAGCATTCGACAAAGTTCACCACCTTAGTTTACTCAAAAAACTTAAATACTTTGGAATCTCAGGTCCCTTACATCACTGGATCCAAGATTTCCTATTGGGTAGGGAGCAAACTGTAATAATTAATGGTTCTAAATCTACACCAATAAAGGTTAACTCAGGAGTTCCACAAGGAACTGTCCTAGGTCCCTTACTATTTTTAATTTATATAAATGACTTACCCAACAATATCTCAACAGGAACTAAAGTTAGGTTATTTGCTGATGATTGTATAATCTATAGAACAATCAAGTCAGAACAAGATAGCAAAATTTTACAAAAAGACTTAGATGAATTAATAAAATGGGAAACTAACTGGAGTATGTCCTTCCACCCAGAAAAATGTCAACTGCTAAGAGTAACAAAGAAAAAGAAACAAATAAATTCAAAATATTTCATTCATGGAAAAGAACTAACCCAAACTAAAGATGCGAAATACTTAGGAGTCATAATAAATGAGAAACTATCTTGGAATCCCCATGTCAATGAAGTTATTAAAAAATCAAACAAAACCTTAGGCTTTATAAAAAGAAACTTTTACAAATGTAACAAAGATATAAAACTAAAATGCTACCTAACCCTGGTGAGACCTATACTAGAATATGCATCTTCTGTATGGGACCCATCCACCAAAGAAAATATTGATAAGTTAGAACAAATCCAAAAAAGAGCTGCCAGATTCATTACTGGAGAATATTCAAAACTGACAAGAGTAACACCGTTAGTTAAATCATTAAACCTTGAAACACTAGAGGATAGAAGAACCAAGAGTAAATTAGTAATTATACATAAGGCAATTAATTCTAATTTAGAAATACAACACAAAGATAACCTAATACAACCCTCAAATAGGCATAAAGTTAAAAACACCTTCCTTATTCCATATGCAAGAACAAACACATACAAGTTTTCTTTCTTTCCGTCCGGTATTCGGGCGTGGAATGGGTTGCCTGAAGAAACCAGGAAAGCCTCCACTTTATCATCTTTTAAAACTCTAGTAAGAATACAGGACTAAACACAAACCATAGAAATACGTAGGACGCAATAATATTCTGTACAGAAGGAGCGTCTGTAACATATAAGATAAGATAAATATTTGATGAGTAAGGATTTCGCAGAACGGACAAATTTTAATTTTCGGATAATAGTGGTCAAAATTTTTATGGTGGAAGGAAAATACAGTTCAGCTCATTGTCTTCGATTTAGGGAAAATGACGCATTAGGCGCAGATTAATCAAGGACAATGTTGATATTGAGATGGCGCCAGCCATCCCTGCGAGAAGGCTTGACAGGAAAGAGAGGCGAAATCTGATGTTTCATATGAAAGAAAGCCAACTTTCATTGACATAACGACACAACTCAGAAATCCCCTCCCCACACACACACACTTTATTCCATCCACAGTGGGATGAGGGGATTAACATTTTTCTTTTTAAAAATCGTCGCAGCAAAGGGACGCGGATAAAGTAACCCTTCTTCTTCTTGCCACTCCCTTTTCTGGCCCAGGTCATTTGTGGTCTTTAAATAGACGATTACGTGGCACTACGGAACACGTGTTCTGAGAGGCTGCCCCAAAATAATAAACCGAATGTCTTGGAAAATTCGACTATTATAGATTTGAAGCCAAACTTAAGGAGATCTAATACATCAGTCTTATGGAATTTGGCCGAGACCTAATGTATAAGGAACTTTTCGACTTAGGGAGGTCCTACTGATATATGACATTTGAAGAAAGATCAGAGTTTTATTAACACAGCGACCTTTTCAGTTCAAGGGACGCAATCCTTTGCAACAAAGAAAATCACTCTAAACAGAAAATCTGTAACTGTATGAAATAGTTAAATAGATGGTCGTGAAATAGCTGCGTTACACTGTTAAACCGACTTCTTGAAGTTAGAATGAATTGCCTCGTATACACTTCATTCAGTGTGTTCTTTGAAATTAGTGTAAGATTTGCCTAAAAGGTGTAGTAGATGAGAGAGCCGCTGGTATATTTTTGTTATGTTTTGTATAGAAAAATAAATATGATTTTTGCGAACACATGAGACGTAACTTAGTCAAACTTGAGTATGGGCTCGCAGTAAGGGAGGGGAGAGAAATAGTCTACAGCCATTGATGAAACGAGGGCTTTTCTATGACATACGCTCCTTCTATACAGAAAAGATTATTGCGTCTACGTTGTAATAAAAGACCACGCCGGTCTGTTGACATGTGTGGCCGCCCATGAAGTACGTCACGCCCCAGGTGGGGGGGAGGGGGTAAAAATCAATCTGTTGGAAATATCACGACATAAAATGATGTGACAAAGTACGAAGCTCATATTTCAACGTTTTACATTCGAGATTCTTTCCTCCTCTAATCCCATTCAACTGAACAACTGATGGACTTAAGCTTCAGAAAGATCAGGAGCACCAAGTAATTCATTGCTGAAGTAACTCACTTCGAGTATACGTATACACTCTTCCTGACACATTTGATATTATTTATAATAGGGAAAATTGCACTCATTACTTATAAATTACATCACTAAGTTAAGTATAAGTAAGTAGATTAAATTTTAAAGGGTAAAAAAATAAAACCAAATGTTTTTATAAAATATGTTAAGTTGTTATACTTTAAATGTTTTTAAAGTTGGTATACTTTAAATGTTTTTATAAAATATGTTAAGTTGTTATACTTTAAATGTTTTTATAAAATATGTTAAGTTGGTATACTTTAAATGTTTTTATAAAATATGTTAAGTTGGTATACTTTATAGAAGAGAGGTGTAAGCATAGGCATAGTTGGACGTCTATAATTTGATAAAAGTGCATTATCATTTTTAGCTCTAGCCTTTTGTTTAAATTAAATTGATTAAGGTATTATATTTATACAGGTAGCGTGGCCGAGCGGTCTAAGGCGCTGGTTTTAGGCACCAGTCTCTTCGGAGGCGTGGGTTCGAATCCCACCGCTGCCAGTTTTTTTCTTTAATAATGAGAAAATTACTTATTGTACTTATTGTAATTTTTTTATATCAACATTTTTTGTCTGTAGCATATTAACATTAATAGGGCAAGAGTTGTCAAGGGTGCATGTTTCAATCATAGTTGAAGGTACTTCATACATAATGTTTTTATCATTGACGTCTTGCTCTGGCCATATCTGGGGGAACATGGTCAGAATTTCTTCTTGAGGGGAAGTGAGGAGCTACACACCCGACTCCTACAGTTTCCAATCTATTAAGTACCCGATTTCTGCATGTAATTTTTTTAAAAATATCCCCTCCCCCATCCTTTGAAATAAGACTAGGGAGACCCCAAAGAATAGCATAGCTTAAATTAAAAATCTTTTTTATTTAAAAAAAAAAAAAAAAGGGAACTTCATTGTAAATTTAGTAATAATTATACTAAAAAAATGAATGATTTTTTTTAAAAAAATGAATTTTCCAATATGCTGATTAAAATTCAAACCTTGGTCGATATCCCTGTTTGTCAGGAACTAAAGATCAAAGAAAAGGTGCAGCCAACCTTTCTAAGCTTTAATTAAAAAAAAATAATAATAATAACAGGAAGCACGGGACGTCCTGATAGAACAAGAGACCAGCAATAAAATGAGTCTTACATCCGTCATGATTCTCTCTAGCGTAGTAGTGGTATAAAGAAGTCAGAAGAGGGGAATAAAATTTGAAGTTGCCCGCGTGGAATTTGACACATAAAATAAATTACGTCTAACAAAATTATCGATGCGTTAGAGCTAGGGAAAATGTGTGTTGTTGTTGTTGTTGTTATTTCTGAAGCTAGGTTACTTTCTTTAAAAAGTAGATTCTACACTCTATTTGATTAAACACAACCCTCATCCCACTTTCCCCCCAGGATAAGGGACCGCCCATAAATGACGTGACGACGGGGGGAGGTCGGTGTTTAATAAATGTAACTTCCCCTCAAATCGCGCAACTTTAAATAAAAGTTCCACTTAAAATTTGCTTTAAATTTATTTAATGACGTTATAAATTGCTCCACGCGTGGTAGGACTTTAGAGTGCAGCCTTACACTAAATACATGCTTAAATTACAAATAAGTGATCTGAAACATGCTCATTTTCAAATTGAAAATTCGGCTTTTATGAGCGGGGG
>MUZC01000645.1:1264218-1285858 GCA_002072015.1 Radix auricularia | reverse complement strand
TGTTACAAACTGTCACACTTTCTTACACCCCCGGCCCCCCCCTCTGTAGCGTGACGTACTTTATGGACGGCCCCTTATTCTTGTTAATGTCATAGTTTCACTGTGGGCTGCTATGTTGTGTAAGGCAACTTGTCATTGGTTGGAACTTTTTCTTGTATTTCGTATACTTGGGTCATACATACTGTTCCGCGTGACAGTTCTAACAAATAGATTTACTCCTCTTTTGTGACCTTTTGGTAATTCTCTATGTCATGTCACTTCCCGTAGAAGTTTCTATAGCAACAGTGTCAAGACAAATGGCCCGTTAAAATCTGTTATTATCCAATCGCTCCAGTATTCCGGTGATAAAGACTCGCAATAAATTAACTGCACTCCCATTATAACGACTTCGGCATGTCACGAATCAGCGCGATAACATATTTTTTTTAATCTTGGAGAAGTTCCTTTTAAAAATGGAGGATGTTGGTAGCGTGTATCACGGGAGACATAGACCAACTAAGTTGAATACAATATCAGCAGGGTGACTCTTTTATATACAAAAAGCCAATGAAAACTACACGTTTTCCATAATTTTGACCCGTTTTTATAGACAAAAACTGGCAGCGGTGGGATTCGAACCCACGCCTCCGAAGAGACTGGTGCCTAAAACCAGCGCCTTAGACCGCTCGGCCACGCTACCTGTCGAGAAACATGATTTACATTGCATTAGTTTTACTTTCAGCATGTCTAATGCATCTTCTACATCAAGGTACATTTGATTCGGGCCACAGTAAATATTTCAAACAGACGCTAAAGAGAGGCTGTTTAAATCAACTGTCGAATTTCTACTGGAGGGGGAGAAGAGATCTTGCATATGAGTTTTCGAGATTTTTCAAAATGTTATTTTCGGACAGACACTGGCAATAATGAATGTAAGTGTAAAGTTATTTACGCCAATTTACGCGTAATAATAAAATAAGATAAGATAATAAGTATTGCCTTTCTTGGTACTTAAATATTTAGAGAGCCCTGAAAAAAAAATCATGTTAAGCCTGGTCCCTTTTGGAACTCAGGACGTGTTAGCGCATTTTCGTATTATGTATCAGTACTTATGTTAGATATCAGCATTATGTAGTTATCAGTAATTGTGTTTAGATTTTAGACATATTTTTATGAATTTTCTTGTGTAATGAATATACCTGAAAAAAAAATTATTTAAAAGTCATTTCTTTACATTTTAATTTTTTTTTATTTTCTCTTTAATCTAACTACAAGTGGTTTGTGGTCACTGAAATAGGACTCATAAATGAAACATTCTAAATTGTAATCAGCTAATCGCCCAAATACTCCGTCAATTGTTGTTTGATAGATCGTAGTTGCCAATCTTGGTGAAAGTAGTTGAATGTTGAAGCTTGTTTCGAAAAAGTTTTCAATTTCTGCCCCTGGGCCACTAAGATCTTGATTGAAGTCACAACAAATGATGACGTAAAACTCTCTAAACTTTTACACATATTCTAATGACGTCAACAAAAAAAAACCTAATACTTTTGATAATACTAAGACTTCCGGCAATGGCGGCCGTTGCCTGCGCCAGTGTTATCTCTCGATTCGCAATGTTTTTTGGTAGTTTTAACGGTTTTTTTTTAACGGATCGAGTAACTGAGTGTTGATGCACAAATGGCAGGTCAGGACATACAAGAAACATATATACATCTTGGGTCTAGGACTTATGGATGCTGAGATCTAGGGTGATGACAGACGGACGGACGGACAAAACGGGTGCAATAGCGCATTCGACTTCTCGAAAATGCGCTAAAAATAGTTAGGGAAGATGACAAATGAAAAAAAAAAAAAGAAAACTTTAATTCAAAACAATTTTTTTTAAAGCTTCAATAGGTGACATAGATTGTACTCAAAATTTGCGTCTTAGATTTAGTAGATGAATAATATGTAAACGGGGTTTTAGTGAGCCTGACAGAATGTAACAAAACAACGAACGTTTTGGCAAAAACAAGTAACTTCGCCAGAATCTAGAGTCTAGAGTGAGCAAGACGTTGTCTGTAAAATATCTGTGGTAGTGTGAACACCTGCACAGCATTATGCGCACCGCGATGCACTCAATAGAAGAAAAGGAAGTACTGCTTCCAAAATTACGGGAAGTTTGTGGCTGTTCTTTTTCCCATTTCTTTGTCCTATTTTTTTAGCAATAATGCGGCGTATGCTATGCCGTGGGTCAGATCTAGTTGTTATTTTTTCCTTTTTTTTTCAAGATTTTGAGGAACATCTTATTTCTATAACGACTACGCTCTCGGCTTTGTTGTTCTTTGTTTCAACCTTTTCTTAACGTGTTTAGAAACAATTTTGTGACAAAACGGATAATTTTCCTACTTTAAGAATATTTTAATTTGGAAGTCCTTGATTTATTCAACATTCAAAGAGAAAGGTGTATGCGAAACTTCTGTACAGGACACGGAGGTCATGTGGCATGCGCACTTGGCCGATGTATTGAACTGAACTGTCCCTTAACCCGACGCTGGGTCGTTGAAACCATTTTGAGCTGCGCACTATCTCATGCCAAGTGTCACGGTTCTGAGCTGCCTTCTGAGAATCGCTAAATGAAAGGCCGGTCCACTCTTTGATATTGTCCTCCCAACTCTTCCTTGGTCTGCCTCTTTTCCTTCTTCCCTGGACTGTGCCTTGCAATATCGTCTTTGAGAGACCTCCAGATCTTGTCACGTGTCCGTACCATCGTAGTTTCCTCTTTTTAATTGAGGTGTGAAGGTCCTCGTAAGGGCCAATGACAGCACTTATTTTGTCGCGGACCGCTTCGTTCGTGATGTGTGCCATGTAGGAGATGTTTAGTACCTTTCGAAAACATCTCATCTCAAGCGCACTAATTCTTTTTTGGAGGTCTGGGGTGAGCGTCCAACCCTCACAACCATAAAGGAAGACTGACATCGCCAGAGAGCGCATTAGTCGAATCTTTGATCTCAGGGAGAGCTTCTTGCTTTGCCATGCAGATGTTTTTCAGTTTGCTTAATGCTGCAGTTGTTTGGGCCGTTCTGGCAAGAATTGCTGGCTTTGAACCTTCATCGGATATTATAGCCCCTAGATATTTAAAGGTAGGGACCTCCTCGAGTTTTTGCCCGTTTATCCGTATTTCACTTGTGAAATTCTTATTTGCCATGACGTATACGGGTTCGAATCTCCGTGGGGCAATGGCGTCCCTTGTCCACCCGGCTCCTAATGAGTACCTGACACTATTCAGGGAAACAAAGTTGGCTGCGAATAGCGTGGATCCTTCATAGATGTCAATGTTGCGTTACTTGCCAACAAACCGGTATGATCTGTGGACGAAATAATGTGCTGTATAAAATCAGCATCTTAAGAGAACGGATAAAAGTTACTGAATTCGCGTTGGTGGTAGGTGTGGCTTAAGTGCACCAGGAACCTGTGGTGTGGCTTAAGTGCACCAGGAACCTGTGGTGTGGCTTAAGTGCACCAGGAACCTGTGGTGTGGCTTCAGTGCGCCAGGAACCTGTGGTGTGGCTTCAGTGCACCAGGAACCTGTGGTGTGGCTTCAGTGCGCCAGGAACCGGTGGTGTGGCTTGAGTTAGCCAGAAACCTGTGGTGTGGCTTCAGTGCGCCAGGAAACTGGTGTTGCTTGAGTTCGCCAGGAACCTGTGGTGTGGCTTCAGTGCGCCAGGAATCATTTAATGTGGGGAATGAAGGGAACAAATGCAAACAAAATTTTGATTGTAATTTAGTGATCAGATTATAACGAGGATCAGGCATGAAGGTGTGTATGCGGAATGGTTTCCATCACCTTTATATACAAACTTGTTCTGGGTCTTCCAACAGTCTGAAAATATAAAAAAGAAATCTTAATGCAGTTCATGACATTTTATGACAATAATAGTGGCTAACCCCACTGCTGGAAATCATTAAAATTCTAGTGGTTTCTTTAAAATTCAAAAGTGTTAAAAAGGGGGGAAATTCTTTTTTTCTTTTCTTTCTGTTCTCTTCTGTCTCTAAACTGATTAAGGTTAAGCCCCAGACGCCAGATGATTGTCGAAATGGCCTGGGGCCTCGACATACCATCGGGTAATATACAATGGCCAGCTATCAATCAGATTATAGATCGCCCAAATCGATAGACGGTGTTACGGTAAGATTCCTCTTGAAAAATGTTCACTTATTTACACTGAGCAGAGCGTAGTAGAGGGATGAAGTAGTTAGATGTATACAGTTTGTAAAAAAAATGTTCACTTATTTACACTGAGCAGAGCGTAGTAGAGGGATGAAGTAGTTAGATGTATACAGTTTTTAAAAATTTTTTCACTTATTTATACTGAGCACAGCGTAGTAGAGGGATGAAGTAGTTAGATGTATACAGTTTGTAAAAAAATGTTCACTTATTTACACTGAGCAGAGCGTAGTAGAGGATGAAGTAGTTAGATGTATACAGTTTGTAAAAAAATGTTCACTTATTTACACTGAGCAGAGCGTAGTAGGGGTTGAAGTAGTTAGATGTATACAGTTTGTTAAAAAAAATTCACTTATTTACACTGAGCAGAGCGTAATAGGGGATGAAGTAGTTAGATGTATACAGTTTGTAAAAAAAATTTCACTTATTTACACTGAGCAGAGCGTAGTAGAGGGATGAAGTAGTTAGATGTATACAGTTTGTAAAAAAATGTTCACTTATTTACACTGAGCAGAGCGTAGTAGGGGATGAAGTAGTTAGATGTATACAGTTTGTAAAAAAATGTTCACTCATTTACACCGAGCAGAGCGTAGTAGGGGATGAAGTAGTTAGATGTATACAGTTTGTAAAAAAATGTTCACTTATTTACACTGAGCAGAGCGTAGTAGGGGATGAAGTAGTTAGATGTATACAGTTTGTAAAAAAAATGTTCACTTATTTACACTGAGCAGAGCGTAGTAGGGGATGAAGTAGTTAGATGTATACAGTTTGTTAAAACAGACTTTTACCACTTCTATAGTATTTGATCAATCTAGGTCTACATGATTTTATATAAAGTTAAACTAAAGGATTCGAGAGTAAAACATTTAAATTGTAAAGCCTTCATAGCTGAGTTAATTAAAAACCGTCATTAAATTTTAAGAGACTTTTTAAAAAATTTAAATATAGATGTAGAAGTTACCAAGGTACTAAGTGGAAGGAAGTCGACATTTGAGAAACAAAACAATTTCTTTTATATAAAAGTTAATGTGTTTTTAAGAACTTAGCACTATAAGAAAGAGTTTAACAATGTGATCAAGGTGACATACTGACATAATTAGATATTAAAATGTATACAAACCATCTGCTTACCGTGTAGTACTGACATAATATACCATCCATGTAATACTGACATAATATACCATCCATGTAATACTGACATAATATACCATCCATGTAGAACTGATATAATATACCATCCATGTAATACTGACATAATATACCATCCATGTAGAACTGACATAATATACCATCCATGTAATACTGACATAATATACCATCCATGTAATACTGACATAATATACCATCCTCACATTAACTATCTACATACCATGTAGAACTGATATAATATACCATCCATGTAGAACTGATATAATATACCATCCATGTAGAACTGATATAATATACCATCCATGTAGAACTGATATAATATACCATCCACATGTTAACTATCTTTATGGCTAACAGTCAAGACCCCATCATGTCTCCACAAACAAGCAGAAAGAAGTATGAAGCTAGTTTCAAACTTAGGAGGCGAAAATAGCATAAAACCTAAACTCTAACGAAACTAACTGGGGATGTTAATCGGAAATCCTAGTATCGGTTTTAAAATTTCACAAAACGATAATCCAATGAAATAATTTATTTTAAAAAATAAAAAAAAAAATTCCGAAATGAAAAAGAATTATAGAACAAACTTTATTTACGCATTTGCTGATATTTTCATCCAATATGGCCGCCAAGGTGTGTTTATTTATACGTTTTGAGCGTTCCGTGCATAGTGTTTGTAAATTAATACTTTTACTTTTAACTTTTATTGTTTGGCGAAAAGCATGACTTTATTAAGTTCATTGATGTCCGAAATCAACAAAAATATACATAATAGATGCAATGCATTCTCTATTGTCGAAATCATGATGTGGGTTAGACATAAAAATAAAATGCAATTCCCCACATTACGTATTGCGTGTGACATCATTTCGTGAATTCCGCAGTTTCCACATCATCTTCGCCATCCCTAGAAACAGATCTGCTTGGGACGGCATTTTCTTACTTCAACGAAAACGGTGACGTCATTTCCTTATTTCATGTCATATTCGCCATATATATTTCAATGAAGTCAGCGGATAAACGATAACTGGTTTCAAATCGGCTTTACATAACCTATTATCTGTTTACCAAAATAAAAATAATAAAAATAATAATTCAACAACTCTAATTTTAACAGAAATAGTTGGGTGTGTCTTGTACGCCCAGTCGTCTTATACACCGGAATATACTATATGGTATTTAATAATATACAATGAATGGTTTAGTACATTCTCAAAAGGCCTTTGTCAAACAACGTTAAACAAAAACAAAACAAAAAAGAATCCAGACTCATGTTTCTCAGTTCCACATTCCAATTATCACGTATTGATTTGTCCAATATCCATCAAGTATCACGTATTGATTTGTCCAATATCCATCAAGTATCACGTATTGATTTGTCCAATATCCATCAAGTATCACGTATTGATTTGCCCAATATCCATCAAGTATCCATCGCTGGCTCTAAAATATTCATCAACCTTTTACCAACTATAATTTCAAGTTGTTTTTTTTTTTATTAGAAACGGGAATTTCCAAAACAATCGCGTCATAAAATGGATTTTGAAGAATAACTAGATGGTAAGTTATAGAAAAAGATTATCTTCCTGTCTCTTTTATTGGAGGATGTCCGTTCTATCGGAGACGTACAATTCAATGTCTTTTGAAACCGAGCTCCTCACTGTAAAAGCGAAGATATGAAGACTTCTAGAGGGCTTACAACACTTGATACAGGACAACGAGAAACAATGGCCCATTGAGTTGTTGGGGGGGGGGGTAGGGAGTGGAGTGGGACCCAGCAACAGAACTATTGATATGATAGCATCGTTGTCATAGCTGAGCCACACACAAAATAATTTTCTGATTGTCACGTTGTTTGCTATGGTCGGACCTGATATTACCCTCTATGTTTAAATGATTGGCGTGGAACACAACAAAACACACACAAAAAAAGTTTACTTTTGTGTGAAGAGCCTTTTGAAAAACTATGGTTTATTCAAACCATGCATACATTTTATATGACACTAATTTGTTTTTATTGTAAACATGAAAAAATAAAGAAACGCCGTAGTTAAATATTCTATTCGCTTCTTCGGGTGCTGGCCTGCTTAAACGGTAGTTAATTTGTTAAACAGACCAAATAAAATTGGTGTGGTTTAAAAAGTCTTTATGATTAAGATTAATTTTATGATTTAAACTTTAAAATCAAATGATTCATAAAAATAAAACAAAAGATTTATTTCCAACTGATAAGTAAACAAAATTTAAATGAATATTTTTTTTTTAAATCTAAACCCGTATAAACCAAAGTTTTTGGCTATAAATGAGACATACCAAAAAGTACTGATATATTCAATATAATACGCGACGCACTAGCATAAACATTTACATATTACAAAGCGGTACATAGAAATAATCTATAAATTCATTAATTTAATTAAAGTACATTCGATTGATCTGAAATTTTGAAAGATCGTTTTTAACATCGGCACAAGTCTGCTTGAAAAATTTCAGTACGATAGGATACTGGAAAGTGGCTTAAAAATAAATCTAAACTTTTTGCGACAAGCAACCAGACGCTACGACTTAATATAAAGGATTTGAAAAGATGTCCTAGGTAAATAGACCCGTACTCCGTACCGTGGTGGCGCCGCAGCAATGGTGGGTCGAAGTAGGTCAAATCCACATCCTCCTTTGGAAGTAACCCCCTTGAGAGGCAGGATGGTGAGCTTCGAGTGAACTTTACCCTGCCCAGACGGCCCCCTCTCAAAGGGGACCGTCTTGGAGTGCCCCCGTCAATTACACCTCTTGGTGGAGAGGTGGGAGTTGCTGAGAGCCCTGTAAGAGGTATCGTAGCTCAGGGCCATTGATGCCATCTCAAAAAGATGTTGCGAAATGTATCCTTTCATATCACCAGAATTCTCCGAGTTTTTGTATCTTGTATGAGTGTTTGTATCTTTTATCACTTACCATTATTGTATTATCGCTGGGCTGGGCAAGTACGTAGGATGTACCCCCAAAGAGGCTCATCTATGGTGAGCCAACATATGGCGAAGTCTAAGGAAGCTAAAAATATAAGTTCAAGACCACACTGAAGACTCATGGCATTTAGGGCATGACTCTTGGTAAGCAGAAGCCAGCGACTCAGCTCTCGAGCGCCTTATTATACGAAACGGCGCAGCAGCATGTGAAGCGGACATACAACAGACGATATGTCAGGAATGATCTTCCTTGAAACCCGCCTGATGACATTCCGACTTGCAACCGTCCGATATGTGGACGCACCGTTTTGGACAAAGACTGTTCTCATCAGCCACCGAAGGACACACCAAACTCATGCCAAAGAACATGGCTGATATTATGAGTATGGTCCTCGTCGTAGAAACTGAAAAAAATCGCTGCAGATACAAACCGCCTAAACACAGTGTAGATGAGGTCATGAGTGTATTTCCTATCTAATAAAGTTACTTAAACTGACCTTACGGAACAGCCATCCTATGGACAGGGCTGGCCTTTGCAATTGCGGGGCCCTATGCAGCTTATTATGCGAAACGGGTTGCGCGGGGTCCAGTCTGGGTGGGGATAAGGAATTAATTAAGTTAGTATCAACAGAAAATTAGGATAATTGGAGGCTATGTAAGAGTCGGGCCCCCCTGCGGTGGCATATATTGCAGTTGTCTTAGACTGACCCTGCCTATGGGTGGGCCTGCCTATGGGTTACACTGGGCCTGCCTATGGGTTAGACTGGGCCTGCCTATGCAATGGGTTAGTTAGACTGGGCCTGCCTATGGGTTAGACTGGGCCTGCCTATGGGTTAGTTAGATTGGGCCTGCCTATGGGTTAGTTAGATTGGGCCTGCCTATGGATTAGACTGGGCCTGCCTATGGGTTAGTTAGACTGGGCCTGCCTATGGGCTAGCCGCCTCCTTCCAACCGTTCCGCCTCTCAATAAGGCGAAAAGCGTAGTTCTTACAATCGACTCCCTTCTGCGTTTCTTTCCTGCCCCACTGAAAACCATTGATTCCAGTAAATGAAAAGCATCTTCCGAGAATTCCAATCAGCGATATCTTCACTGGGATCATTGTTCACGCCCCTCACCATATTAATATTTTAACAGCTCATTTACACAGTTTATCGAATAAATGATATTTTCTTCCAAACCAAAGAAACTATTTACACACCTTCACGCTTGGGTTATTCGCTTAAATTCTCATTCTGTGCATTTTTCGATAATTTTACTTGATGGCGTTATTTAGTCCGATCCAGCTTCACGGTCAAAACGGCCCGGGAAAAAATGGCCCTGACAAATGGGCCCCTAAATAACGCTCCTGGATTAATAGATGGACTTATAGTCAAAAATACAATCAAATATTATATTAGAATTTTTACTCACCAATTATGTGTCAGGTTTAGTTCACAAGTAACAATGATAATGACATCAGAAGAAAGAATTTAATAGCATTTACTGGATATGGTACCAAGTCATGGTTGTTTGTTTAGAAGAAATAATATTGAAACATCACAATGAATTATTTAAAAATTTGTCCACTTTTTTAATTTTTAAGGATGAAAAAGTTGGCAAAGGCTTAAAATAAATTGAGTAAAATTATTTTGTTTTTAAAAAAATGTAAACAATTTGTCTGGGGCCGTTTTGATGGGTCACCTCCAACCGACCAAGATTTTATCACGGTAATTCTGTATTAGGTTTCTTACGTGTCAAAAGAAAATCTGTTTAAAAAATAAATAAAAACAGAGGTGGCTAATAAATAAATATCTG
Organism: Radix auricularia; assembly: GCA_002072015.1. NCBI lineage: Eukaryota > Metazoa > Mollusca > Gastropoda > Lymnaeidae > Radix > Radix auricularia. The sequence continues at coordinate 1,275,768 of MUZC01000645.1, read as the reverse complement.
TAAAGGTTTTTGGATCATTTCGATATTTTTTCAACAAATTCTTACTGTAAACTTACATGTTTATGGAGGACACCCTTTTTGAAAAAACTTAATTTTGTTCTGCATCTATAAATAAAAAAAATCGCCAGCCGCAAGCCCCCCGATTTACACTAAACTGACCCCCCTCTTAAATCATTTGGATTCACCCCTCCACTATGGCGGATTAAGGGGGGGGGGGCTGAACGGGCTAAAGCCACGGGCCCCCGACGGTTTAGGGGCCCCCAAACTTTTTATATTTTATAATAAAATTGTACAAAAGTTTGCACGAACCATTGAAGATATAATAAATTAATTAATACTATCTATACAACTTATCGCGTTCAGACATGATAGTATTGATAGTACCGAATAATCGAAAAACTTAAATTGATTCACTTCACATGATATAAAATATAGTTTATATTTTTAAAATTTCCCATTTTAGAGAAGTTCCGCTGGCCGTGTGGGTATAGTACATGCTCGTGGGGCTACTGGTGTCGGGTTCCATTCCCAGCAAGAGCATATATTTTTTTTCTTTTCACACTCAATTATAACTACCGCGAACACATCAAACAGTTATTTCTTCGTGTTCGTTTTTTTTTTCATTATTAAAATTTAGTAACTGTCTTATATTAGCTGTTAACAATCATTTTATTTTAAGAATGCTGGCTGAATAGGGCCCCCGTTTGATTGCAGCCCAGGGCCCCGTGCAGTCTTAATCCGCCCCTCCATACCACACTGACGACGACCCCCCTCCCCCACACAGTGCACCGTGTCACCGGCTGATACGTCACCGAGTCACGTGGGCTAAGTCGACTTTATTTCTCGAGAGTCTGCCTGCGGGCCGCTCGGTCATTTCTGCTCACGTTCATCGACTCGGTCGTGTGCGCAGTGGGCCATCTTGTGTGGGAGGGTGTCACGAACCTGGATCATTCTGTTGTTTAGAGTGTGACGGTCAGATCCAAGTTGTGCATAACTAAAAGGTGAGACGCTGTGCTGTTTGCCTGGGGGTGTCTGTCCTTAAAGACATCTTATCTTGATGTCGTTAAACACGTCTTCTCTTGATGTCGTTTAAGACATCGCCTCTTGACTTCGTTAAAGACATCTTATCTTCATTTCGTTAAAGACATCTTATCTTCATTTCGTTAAAGACATCTTATCTTCATTTCGTTAAAGACATCTTATCTTGATATCGTTAAAGACATCATCTCTTGATAGCGTTATAGACATCGCCACTTGATTTCGTTAAAGACATTTCCTCTTGATGCAGAGACACGTTAGCAAGCAAATATTCATTTAGTAAATAAACATCTTTAGTTTAATCCATAACATATTTTAACATTGCTTTTTTCTGTTATAAAGAGAATTTTTAATGTAAAATCAAGTTATGTACAGTTTAAAATGGCGAAAGTAACAACAATTTATTTCCTCTAGGTTATGTGTGTACAAGTGTAGAATAAACTATAATAAAGAAATGAGAATTCTACAAGGAGAAGCATGGACGATCGGATTTGGTGAGTAACAGTTATATTGAATAAGCTCTAAATTAGTCTTTGTGTGCTAGAATACGATGTTCAAGACGTTGCAATCTTGTGATTCTGTGGACTCTTGTTTTTAGCTAAACTATCACTAATACCATATTATATTTATTTTTATTTATTTTTATTATTATTTTTATTATTATTATTTATTTTTTTGCATTTTAAAACCCTTATAATAACTTGTCGTGTCTGCTTCAGTGCCGAAACAAACGTTGGATCGATTTTTAACCCACTTCCAGTATGCTGGCAAGCTGAAATTTAGCACCAGACTCGTGCCGATGATAAAAATGATGTATCAAAATTTCAGATCGATCAAATGTACGCACTTTAAATAAATTAATGAATTTTTAGATCATATTTATTTATCTCTACGTAACATGTAAATTCTTGTGATAGAGTGTCGTGGTGCGTATTATATTTAACAACATTTCCTGTCGCGCGATAAGGTGCGCATTATATGGATATTACTTTTTAAAAATATATTCACGATCGGTGCGCATTATATTAAACATGTTTTACGAGACATAACTAGAATTTTGTATTTTTGGATTGTCTTGCGCTAAGTATTACAATAAACATTCTTTTAGTTATGTTACGTATATAAGTTCTAAATGATTTATAGTCAAAAACTTGTTTTATTTTACCTTTTAAAAGTTTTGTTTTTGCCCTATTAAAGTTAATCATTAAATGTTTTTTGAGGAAATTGACAAGACAGTATAATAGGGGGCGTTGGAGTTTTATTATGTCTGCAAGGAGAGCTCTGATTTCTTCATTTATGTATCGATATATATTTTTAAATGTGCCGCGGTGCATCGTTTGCCTCAGCTTTGTGTCCAATCTGGCTTTATTAAAAAAAAACAACAACAAAAAACAAAAACAAAAAAAAAAATAAATAAAGATGCGTTGATCTTTATTACAAATGATTTTAGCATTCCTTCATTCAATTCATCAAAATGCGCCAGCATTTTCTTTTCTTATGTGTTATTAAAGATGCTCCTCATATGCAGAAGATTATTGCGTCTGGTGCTTATCAAGCCATGGTTTATGTCTAGTCTTGAATTGTTATTAGAGTTTTAAATTTTGATGAAGTGTTGGTTTTACCGATTCCATCATTTAATTGAATTATATAAAATATACAATTTTAGCCCTTTTAATAATATTAGTAATTCATTGTCAAGACATTCCAATTTTTAATGTTGAGTACATTTCTTTTTCACAGTCACAATAAATGTTTGCTAGAAAGATTGCCTTTGCCTTTGTTTGGGCCTTTAAAAATTGTTGGATTGAAACCCGCAATCACGTTAGGTAGAACGATGTGCTGGTACTTATTATTTTTTTAATAGTTTGATTATTCGAAAAAAAATAATCGATTAATTTCGATTAATTAAATTTTTATAACGCAAATATAGATCCCGTTAAGTTGCGATTCATTGTGTAGTGAATCGGTCAAGTCGCGGTAATTCAATGGCTCCCAAATTTTCGGACGTAACCAAGGAGGTTTGTAATTAAACCTCCTTGGACGTAACACAACGAAATCACTCTTCTATGCAAGAAATAAGGAAGAAACATCTTTTTGCTATGTGTGCACCATTAAATAAATAATAATAATAATACGAAAGAGAAGTATGTAGTTAAGAAAAAGTATAAATTATTTATAAATTGGAGAAAAAAAATATCAGAAATATTTCCTTAGATTTTAATAAAATTTTAATCTATCAAATTAATTTTAATCGATTAAAAATTAACGATTAATTGACTACTTCATCGTTAGTCACCTCGGCCCTATTAGAAATAAATGAAAATTTGAATGAATAAAAAATGAACATGACAAACCAAGAGTTAACTATGAGAGAAGAAACAAAAGCAAAGCAATGTAAAAAATAATAATACGTAATTTTTCATCCGTAATTTAAATTTCAAGAGGAAAACAGACGATAATATTCGAACATTTGTGAGAGAAATTTTCTAGAATTTAGCGGAGCTGAGAAATGATTTGGTGATTTGTGGCACTATGAGGAGGCGGCTAAAAGAGTTAATAAATGAAGTGAAGAAAGATGGCATGCATGCCTTGTGCTGTCAACACTGCAGCTCGTATTTTTAAGGGTTGCATATCTACATTTATAAAAGTTTAAAATTATAATATAATTAGTAGAGAAAAAAAATTGTAAACCATCAAATATTTTTTAATTAAAGTGGAAGTTCTATTTCAAGTTATCTGGTTTGGGGTGACGTCACATTTATTAAACCCCTCCCTCCCACTCGTCACACATCGTCAAAAAAAAGTGTGACCCCCTCCCCCCTAGGTGCCTGACGTCACTTAAGGACAGCCCTTAATCTGTAATCCCTTGCTAGCACACTTTCAACTCAGAAACTATCGAAAATTGTTATTGGGATTATGAAAAGGGACTAGAGAAAAATCAGAACAGGTATTATTATAATACTTTTTACCACTTTGACTCATTTTATTTTATTCGCACCAAACTCTCTCTCTCTCTCTCACTCACTCATTCTCTCTTTGTCTCTCTCTCTTCTTTTTGTTTTGCTTTTTTAGCCTATTTCAACTATTTGTTTTTTAAAGTTTCATAAGTAACAAGCTTTCTTGTAAGTCTGTAAGTGTAAGCATTTAATTTAGTTTGCCATTGCAGTGCAGTATAACTTTACATGTGACATGTGTTTCACCACATTATTACGAGACTCCTCAAAAGCTATTGATAAAATTCACCTCACAATTTTATTCAAAAAAGAAAAGAAACATAAATACTGCATCATTAGCAAAATTGTTTATGTTGAATAAAAGAAACAAGCTTTAATTAAATGTAAATACCACGAGCCACAATGAAACATAATCTCTTACCAGGATGCAGAACTTTATTTTAACTGATGTCATGGCCATCACCGAGTGGTATCGGTTGTCGTGGCCGAGTGGTTAAGGCGATAGACTAGAAATCTATTGGGATCTTCCCGCGCAGGTTCGAATCCTGCCGACAACGCACTCTTTTTTATCATTTACTTTCAATATGGTTTTAATTATAATAGCATTTATTTCGTTATGACTCCAAATTTTTTAAAAATCTCGTTGAATATACCCCAAGTCTTTAAAAGACTCCAATGGGGATGGCCTTAGATATAGAAAATCATATTGATATTTGGAAGCATCTGGCCAAAAAGGACAACGTTTAGAGGAATTGTTTTTAGGCTTGAATTTTCACGAAAATTAAAATGAAAATGTTCAAAGTTTTTCGTTGTGAAGAAACATTAATTTTATTTGTACAATTTTTTATTCTCAACATATGACATATATATATTATTATTTTAATTTCCTTCTATGCAGAATATCATTACTACGCTTATCCGTATAGTCTTGCATTTTTTATTAGAAGGAAAAAAAATAAAAAAATAAAAAACTAGTAAGGTTTATCTACTTTAAAAAAAAAAAGAATTGTCACCTGGAATATTTTCCTATGCGGGCGGACTTTACGCTGGTTTAGAGAGGCTTGAAAAGTAATTTTTAAGGATTGTAGATAGTTCATTGTTTAATTATTTTAGTCCTCTTGCTGGTTATTCATCTGGATCAGTAGCTTTGTTTGATTTTTAGTTTGTTTGAGTGTTAAATAATTTTACAATTTGATAAATTTCTTAAAAGGTGAATAAGTTGAAAAAAATGTTAAAATTAACTTAAAATGAAAAAAAAAAAAACTTATTTTTTTAAAAATAAAAAATGTGAACAATTTGTCTGGGGCTGCTTTGATCAGGGACGTTATGTCGGAGCCGTTTTGTCGGGGCCATTTAGTCTGGGGCTGTTTTGAAGGGTCACCTATAAATACATATTTACCGGTAAATTAAATGCTATTCCTGTTGTCGTAATAAACAGGGTAGAAGAGCCGGGTATCCGGCATGCCGATACCGAGATTTTCGCAACTATCTGGATTCGGCAAATACTTATCGCAGATCTGAATAGTATCTGGATATCAGAGCACGCTGCACTCAGTGTAGCAAGGACATTTTGAAATAACATTGAATTAATATTAATAAATTTATAAACAAATGTAGGGCCTATATTTAAGTTTTAATTATAAACTTCATCTGTGTTCAAAGTTCAGAAGAACAAAAATCCTATAAATTAATGTTCGTTTCCTTCCACTTCCACCGTCAAATCTTCCGATGGCCGATGGTACGCAATATTATGATCATTTTTTAATTATTGACATTGTTTCTGCGTTGCATAATATTAATAACTAGATTGTGCCGGGGCGCCGTGGCGCCTGCGGCACCCCCTTTTTTTAGGCGGCGCCAACCTTTTTCAAAAGCCCAACTAACTTGTCCTTTTTTGATAAATGCGAAATATTAAACTTTCTGAAATGTACGCAAAGTATTTAATAATAGGGGTTGTATTTTGCGCACCGATGCACACCAAACAATGACGTCATTTTAAATATTTTTACAGCGCTAATCACCACAAGATTTTTCAACGAACTGCTGTAGACTGTTGTACATCGTTCCTCAGCGTTCCACATCCAGTGAGTGAGTGAGTGACCTGGGCTTTTATATTTTTACTAATAATAATAGTTTTTTTTTGTTTTTTTTAAATCTTCAAAAAGCACTACTCTATAACTATAATATAATGACTTTAAGAATGATGCGGTAAGAATAACATGTAGAATTGTAGAGACACTGAGCTAATATCGAGGGGGGTGTTATTCGTTTGTGGGTGGGGGGCTTTCTTGTTAAAAATTATGAGAAACACGAAACACAGACACAGGCTGCAGATTTAGGTGCGCTTGGTTCAAGATATTTAGAACAAATAATATAATAGTCCAAGTTACTCACTGGATCTGGAACGCTGAGGAGCGATGTACGACAGTCTACAGCAGTTAGTTTAGTTGAAAAATCGTGTGTTGATGAGCGCTGTAAAAATATTTAATATGATGACGTCATTGTTTGGTGTGCATCGGTGCGCAAAATACAACCCCTGTTATTATTTGATACTTTGCGTACATTTCAGAAAGTTTAATATTTCGTATTAATTTTCTAATAGGACAAGTTAGTTGGTCTTTTGAAAAAAGGTTGGCGCCGTAGGTGACCACTAAAAAGGGGGCGCCGCAGGCGCCACGGCGCCCCGGCACAATCTAGTATATTATAAGACTTGATATGATACAACTAATCTTGGCTTAAATTGGACAAATTAGAGTATGTATGATCTGTTGTTGAAGATATTTAGAATATATTATAAGACTGGATATGATACAACTAATCTAAGCTTAAATTTGACAAATTAGAGTATGCATGATCTGTTGTTGAAGATATTTAGAATATATTATAAGACTGGATATGATACAACTAATCTAAGCTTAAATTGGACAAATTAGAGTATGAATGATTTTTTTACTTTAAGATACACTATGTTGTCGTGGCCGAGTGGTTAAGGCGATAGACTAGAAATCTATTGGGATCTTCCCGCGCAGGTTCGAATCCTGCCGACAACGAATTCTTATTTTTAATAAACTAAATGTAAAGAAAATCCCCAATTTTAATAACTGTTAACATTAGTAATAAAATATAGTAAAATAATTAAACTATTTGCTGACCTAATCTTTATTTCATCCAATCACAACGTTCGTGAAAACTAAAAGTAGTACCCGTATGTAGTAGCTTGTTATTGATTTTCATATCGACTACTCGTTCGTGATTTTCCTGCATGCCTTTTTTTTTTCTCTGTGTTTGAATGTTCCCATGAAAGCAAACAATTTTATTGAGACGCGTTTTAATGTGTTGAAGAATAAACAATAGTCAATAGTGCGTTAATCCATTGTCCAGATAGTTTGACCCGGGGTTCTATCCACTGTCCTCCACTGAGGCAGATAAGGGGTTGTTAATATGCTGGCCTTTCTCTCATCACAAAAGCTTGTTCACCGCCAGCGGTGGTGAGTGCTGAGAACGCGTGGATCATTCCATTCAAACCGCTTTGAACCCCGAGTCAACAATGCCTTAATTCAATCCCGCATAATCCATTTATTGCATTGTTCCTCCACACAATAGACTATAGCGGTTGTCTGTGGTGACCGGTCTTAAATATTTAATTGAATGGACCCCCCCTCCTTCCTTTTCCCTTTTTTAATGATGTGTTTCTCCATGGCGTGTCTATTGACTAAGACATACATTTAAAAATGTTATGTAAATATCATCAACGGTACTTTCAACGTCATTAAACATTAGGTAGATGAGGTCATAGCACCGACTCCAACCACCACCCCCCCAAACCCCGCCAAAGATGTCACGTGTCATTGCAGCAGTACTAGAAAATCTTATGACTTGTACATTTGAATTAAACCAACAACTGACAACGATGGTATCATTCAGACGCAACGTTGCTATTTATTTATTGTGTGAATGTACTTGTTTTATTATTTTGAAGCCAGTGCATAATTGTGTCTATCGGTACGTATTACTTAAAGAATTCATTTCACTTGTTCATTTTAAGTGTTTAATTAAACTAATGACGTCACGTACGCTTTAATGTTGAAATGTGTCTTGAAATTATTTCATTGAACTCATCAGTATTTGAAGTTTACAACACACGTGGCATTTGTTTGATTTTCACGGAGAATAATTTAATAAGAACTAAATTAATTGAGGTTACATTAACAAAGACTGACTGTACCAACGACTGACTGTACCAACGACTGACTCTACCAACGGCTGACTGTACCAATGACTGAATGTACCATAGACTGACTGTACCAACGACTGACTCTACCAACGACTGACTGTACCAATGACTGAATGTACCATAGACTGACTGTACCAAAGACCGACTTTACCATAGACTGATGGAACCAAAGACTGACTGTACCAAAGACCGACTTTACCATAGACTGATGGAACCAAAGACTGACTAAACCATAGACTGACTGTACCAAAGACTGACTTTACCATAGACTGACTGTACCAAAGACTGACTGTACCAAAGACTGAGTGTACCAAAGACTGACTGTACCAAAGACTGACTGTACCAAAGACTGACTGTACCAAAGACTGACTGTACCAAAGACAGACTGTACCAACGACTGACTGTACCAAAGACTGACTAAACCATAGACTGACTGTACCAAAGACTGACTTTACCATAGACTGACTGTACCAAAGACTGACTGTACCAAAGACTGACTGTACCAAAGACTGACTGTACCAACGACTGACTGTACCAAAGACTGACTTTACCAGAGACTGACTGTACCAAAGACTGACTGTACCAACGACTGACTGTACCAAAGACTGACTGTTCCAAAGACCGACTTTACCATAGACTGACTGTACTAACGACTGACTGTACCAACGACTGACTGTACCAACGACTGACTGTACCAAAGACTGACTGTACCAACGACTGACTGTACCAAAGACTGACTGTACCATAGACTGACTGTACCAAAGACTGACTGTACCAACGACTGACTGTACCAAAGACTGACTTTACCATAGACTGACTGTACTAACGACTGACTGTACCAACGACTGACTGTACCAACGACTGACTGTACCAAAGACCGAATGTACCAACGACTGACTGTACCAACGACTTATTGTACCAACGACTGACTGTACCAATCACTGACTGTACAAAATACATACTGTACCAAAGACCGACTGTACCAAAAACTGACTGTACCAAAGACTGACTGTACTAAAGACTGACTGTACCAAAGACTGACTGTACTAAAGACTGACTGTACCAAAGACTGACTGAACCAACGACTGACTGTACCAAAGACTGACTGTACCAAAGACTGACTGTACCAACGACTGACTGTACCAACGACTGACTGTACCATAGACTGACCGTACTAACGACTGACTGTACCAACGACTGACTGTACCAACGACTGAATGTACCAACGACTGACTGTACCAAAGACTGACTGTACCAAAGACTGACTGTACCATCGACTGCCTGTACTAACGACTGGCTGTACCAAAGATTGACTGTACCAAAGACTGACTGAACCAATGACTGACTGTACCAAAGACTGACTGAACCAAAGACTGACTGTACCAACGACTGACTGTACCATAGACTGACTGTACCAAAGACTGACTGTACCAAAGACTGACTGTACCAACGACTGACTGTACCAAAGACTGACTGTACCAACGACTGACTGTACCAAAGACTGACTGTACCATCGACTGACTGTACCAACTACTGACTGTAACAAAGACTGACTGTACCAACGACTGACTGTACCAAAGACTGACTATACCAAAGACTGACTGTACCAAAGACTGACTGTACCAATCACTGACTGTACCAACGACTGACTGTACCAAAGACTGACTGTACCAACGACTGACTAAACCAAAGACTGACTGTACCAAAGACTGACTAAACCAAAGACTGACTGTACCAAAGACTGACTGTACCAAAGACTACTTGTACCAACGACTGACTGTACCAAAGACTGACTGTACCAACGACTGACTGTACCAAAGACTGACTAAACCAAAGACTGACTGTACCAACGACTGACTGTACCAAAGACTGACTAAACCATAGACTGACTGTACCAAAGACTGACTGTACCAACGACTGACTGTACCAAAGACTGACTAAACCAAAGACTGACTGTACCAAGGACTGACTGTACCAATGACTGACTGTACCAAAGACTGACTAAACCAAAGACTGACTGTACCAAAGACTGACTGTACCAACGACTGACTGTACCAAAGACTGACTGTACCAAAGACTGACTGTACCATCGACTGACTGTACCAACGACTGACTGTACCAAAGACTGACCTTACCAACGACTGACTGTACCAAAGACTGACTAAACCAAAGACTGACTAAACCAAAGACTGACTAAACCAAAGACTGACTGTACCAAAGACTGACTGTACCAAAGACTGACTGTACCAACGACTGACTGTACCAACGACTGACTGTACCAAAGACTGACTGTACCAACGACTGACTGTACCAACGACTGACTGTACCAAAGACTGTCTGTACCAAAGACTGACTGTACCAATCACTGACTGTACCAACGACTGACTGTACCAAAGACTGACTGTACCAACGACTGACTAAACCAAAGACTGACTATACCAAAGACTGACTAAACCAAAGACTGACTGTACGGAAGACTGACTGTACCAAAGACTGACTGTACCAACGACTGACTGTACCAAAAACTGACTGTACCAACGACTGACTGTACCAAAGACTGACTAAACCAAAGACTGACTGTACCAAAGACTGACTGCTGTACCAATGACTGACTGTACCAAAGACTGACTAAACCAAAGACTGACTGTACCAAAGACTGACTGTACCAACGACTGACTGTACCAAAGACTGACTAAACCAAAGACTGACTGTACCAAAGACTGACTGTACCAAAGACTGACTAAACCAAAGACTGCCTGTACCAAAGACTGACTAAGCCAAAGACTGACTAAACCAAAGACTGACTGTACCAACGACTGACTAAACCAAAGACTGACTGTACCAAAGACTGCCTGTACCAAAGACTGCCTGTACCAAAGACTGCCTGTACCAAAGACTGACTGTACCAAAGACTGCCTGTACCAAAGACTGACTGTACCAAAGACTGACTGTACCAAAGACTGACTAAACCAAAGACTGACTGTACCAAAGACTGACTGTACCAAAGACTGCCTGTACCAAAGACTGACTGTACCAAAGACTGCCTGTACCAAAGACTGACTAAACCAAAGACTGACTGTACCAAAGACTGCCTGTAAGATCTCTGGACTGAGGAGTTTCTGGGCTGAGGCCACGTAATCTTGAGTTAGTCTTTAAAAATAAATTAAAATAATTATGCCTTTAGTTTATTCTTAGTCAACCCGCTAAAACCATATTAAGTGGTCTCAAATCAGAGGTTTTTCAAATAATTGTTAAAAATATGTGTTTAAAATATGTGTTAAAAATATGTGTTTAAAATATGTGTTAAAAATATGTGTTTAAAAT
>MUZC01000645.1:1236713-1249668 GCA_002072015.1 Radix auricularia | reverse complement strand
GTATAGTGGCATCTGCTGCTCTCTGCATTTTTCCTGGAGCTGTCGTATGGAGAACACCATGTCTATGGTAGACCGACCGGACCGGAAACCGCACTGAGATTCTGGATAGACACGGGATGCTAGGCTCTGTAAACGTGTTAGTATGACACGGGCATAGGCCTTTCCTACAATACTAAGGAGTGAAATGCCGCGATAATTATTGCAATCACTCCTATCGCCTTTGTTTTTATATAGTGTCACTATATTTGCATCTTTTAGGTCTTGGGGGATGTAGCCCTGCTCCCAGCAGAGGCATAGAATCTCGTGCAATGGTTGGAGTAAAGCTGTCTTGCCACTCTTTAGCACCTCTGGTGGTATTCCATCATTCCCAGGCGCTTTTCCACAAGCTAGGCTGTCGCTTGCTTTGCTCAGCTCTTCCTGCGTGGGCACGACATCAAGTTCGTCCATGAGTGGCATATCTGGGATGTCATCTAGAGCGGTGCTGGAGACTGTGGTAACTGTTGAATAGAATTCCAGATAATGCTCAACCCACCGTTTTAGCTGTGCTGCCTGGTCTTGGATGATTTCTCCACTTTTGGACTTTAGGGGAGCAACTTTGGACGTCAAGGGGCCAGTTGCTTTTTTGATGTTTTCGTACATGCCTTTTGCATTGCCCATGTCTGCAGCTGATTGTATGCTGGAGCAAAGGTTAAGCCAGTAGGCATTGGCACATTTACGTACAACTTTTTGGGCAAGTGACTTTGCTGTCCTTAAGGCATGCAACCTGTCTTGTGAACGCTTTTCCTTGTAAGCTATAAGAGCTTTCCTTTTGGCTGCAGTGACAGGTTTCATCTCATCCCAATGTTCATCAAACCAGTCCGAGTTTTGTGAGATTTTGTGCCAAAGGCTTGTATTGCGGATGTGTAGATTGTGTCTCTGAGATGCGTCCATTTGGAGTCAATGGTAACGCATGGGGACATCTTTGAGAGACCTTCCTTCACCTTGTCTGTGAACAGCTGCGTTGTCGCAGGGTCGTTCATGCAGGAGGTATTGATACGTGGACTTCCCTTTTTCTTAGTGTGGTACGAATGTTTCCTCATAATACGTACCTTGCTGGCGACAAGGGAGTGATCCGTGTCACAGTCGGCACTGTGATAGCTGTGAGTGAGTAGGACGCTAGCTAATTGTACACGCCTGGTGATAATGAGGTCCAGCTGGTGCCATTGGCGGGATCGAGGATGTCTCCAGGATACTTGTTGTATCTCCTTGCACTTGAAGAAAGTATTGGTCACACACAAGCCTCGTGAGCAGCACAATTCCAGAAGCCTCTGTCCATTTTCATTGATTTTTCCTCTTCCAAAGAGTCCAAGGCATGTAGGCCAGGCTTCGTGGTCACTCCCCACCCTAGCATTAAAGTCTCCTAGGAGATAGATTGCCTCGTCTTTGTGGATGCTGGCTATTGCCTGGTCTAACGCTCCATAGAACTGGTCCTTATCTTCCGGAGTTGCATAGAGGGTTGGGGCATACACACTAAGAATGTTTGCTGGGCCCACAGCTGTTTTGACTCGTAGAGTGAGGATTCTCTCCGTGCCTGATGACGGGGCTTCAATGTATGGTAGAAGCGTGTTCTTAACAGCGAAACCTACACCATGCTGTCTAGTTTCGTCTTTTGGTCTGCCTTGCCAAAAGAAGGTGTAATTGGCCTCTTTGAGTGAACCGTTTTCTGGGAGCCTGGTCTCCTGAAGGCATACGATGTCAATCTTTAGCCTTTTGAGTTCTCTGTCAATTATTCCCGTCTTCCGTGTGTCGTTTATTGACTGCAGGTCATCAGTGATGACTGGACACATTGTCCTCACGTTCCAGCTAGCGATTCGAAGAGCTGGAGTCTTCTTTTTCTTTTTTGTGTTTCTTGGTGCAGGGCTTAGTGGCCCACTTGTTGAGTGGTACTCTAATCTCCACGCACCCAGTGGAGAAGGCAGGCCATGACGGGATAGTACCTATTTGACTGGGGGCTGCCCAGCTTGAGGCGGGCGGTAACTGTCCAGTGAGACATTGGTAGTCTCTCCCACCGTCGGAAGCAGCCCCTGGCGCCTAGCTCTACGTCAATTGAGCTTTGGCTTATAACCGGTAACTGCTGCTTCCCGTGTTTTGTCGACGCCTTTCGGTGACGCTGGAGTGTCCTCTCCAGAGGTGATGCAAGCCTGGGCGGGTATTATGGAGAATTAGCTGCTGCCCATACAGCAGATTCCCCCTCTCCACGTCAATGGTGGATCCAAGGGAACGACAAACGTCGATACGGCTTGGCACCATTTACGTCGCAGGAGCTGCCGGAATGCAAATTGATTCAATAGCAGACCGCCTTAGGAGCTCCATTTCCTGATTTTCTGTCGGGGTTTACTCCCCTAGCCTTTCCCCGTGTGGGTCTAGCCGCAAGGCAGCGGAGGTTTAGAGTAAGAGTTTCCCTCTCCTAGATGAGCTACCAGCCGAGGTTAACGAGTCTCATCTACCCGAAGCTACTGGTTTTGAGGCGCCAGTTGACCGCCTTCATCTCTTCTCCTGTTAGTAGAAACATGGTCCGCCGGGCTTTTGTGTGAGCCACGCGTGAAGGCCAGGAGCTGGATTTTGGTTGACAGAGGCATTGAGAGACGCAAGCCTTTTAGGGCATTTCTAGAGGAGTGGATGCTTATCTTCCACCCCCACCCTGGCAATGACAACCTTGGACCACATATATATATATATGTGTTGGCGTGGTTTTTCCACGCTCGCAAACAGTATTTAATGAATTTAATGCATGTGGGAATTTTTAGTCTAATTTGGGAATTTTTTTGCTCCTGCCTTGGAAAAACTGACATCTTTAGTCGCAACACTGGGTCCCGCCTCGTGTTCAGTTTGATCTCTTGGTTATTTCTTTGTGAACCCCATTAATAAAAACGAGTTAGAAGAATGGCAGTGCTTAAAGCAGGCAATGGAAATAACGGAAGTGATATTTATGAAGGAAAAAAATGAAATGGCTTTAAAGTTTGTGATATTGTTAAAGAGTAAATCACGGCAAAATCCACTACTATCTTCAAATCTATTATTATCTTCAAATGTACAATTTACAAAATCAACTATTATCTTCTTATCTACTATCTATAAAATCAACTATTATCTTCAAATCTACTATCTACAAAATCTACTATCTAAAAAATCAACTATTATCTTCAAATCTACTATCTACAAAATCTACTATCTACAAAATCAACTATTATCTTCTTATCTACTATCTATAAAATCTACTATTTTCTTCAAATCTACTATCTACAAAATCTACTATCTACAAATCGACTATTATCTTCTTATCTACTATCTATAAAATCTACTATTTTCTTCAAATCTACTATCTACAAAATCTACTATCTACAAAGCTACTATCTACAAAATCTACTATCTACAAATTTGCTATCTACAAAATCAACTATTATCTTCTTATCTACTATCTATAAAATCTACTATTTTCGTCAAATCTACTATCTACAAAATCTACTATCTACAAAGCTACTATCTACAAAATCTACTATCTACAAATCTACTATCTACAAATCTACTATCTACAAAATCAACTATCTACAAATCTACTATCTACAAAATCTACTATCTACAAATCTACTATCTACAAAATCTACTATCTACAAAATCTACTATCTACAAAATCTACTATCTACAAATCTACTATCTACAAAATCTACTATCTACAAAATCTACTATCTACAAATCTCTTATCACCACCATCATAATAACAAAGAGTCACTCGTGGCTCTCTGTTCTCTGCAATTTGTCATGTAAAGACAAAATGGAACTCTTGTTTCAGCAAGAAATGAACGGTCTCTAGTCTCTAGTCTATAATCTTAAGTCTCTAGTCTCTAGTCTCTGGTCTCCAGTCTCTAGTCTCTGCTTCGATGATTTCAATGTTTCTCGTTGTTATCCGAGTTGTACGTCTAGTCAGCCTAACATTGTAGATATGACAAACATATTAAGAAAGCTAATGATGTGGAGTGGGCATGTCTTCAAAGTCTTCATTACTCTTTTAACTCTTCTTCACTTGAAGTTTTACGTGTATGACAAACAAAAACCCCATGAATCTATACTAGTTACTTGTTCCAAGATTTTAATGTTACCTCATTATAGGGGCTCATATTTAAGTCGTTCGTCATTGATTATTAAAAGTTTTAAAATAATTTAAAATCTTCCTCTGTTTCTTCAATATCCAACACCATCTCATGTGCCTTATATTGGGGATTAAAATGCCGGCCTCTGTCACAAACGTCCAGCTAAGGGCTCATACACTGACTCTATAGGCCAATACTCTCCCATGTGTCCAACATTCTCCCACGTGTCCAACACTCTCCCATGTGTCCAACACTCCCCCATGTGTCCAACACTCTCATATGTGTCCAACACTCTCCTATGTGTCCAACACTCTCTCATGTGTCCAACGCTCTCTCATGTGTCCAACACTCTCCCATGTGTCCAACACTCTCCCATGTGTCCAACACTCTCCCGTGTGTCCAAAACTGACCAACTTTTTCCATTCCAACCATTTTTTCAGTAACACAACGCAAATGGGGTGGGAGGAAGGAGTTGGTTTTTAAAAAATCAAAAAGAAATTACCACAATAAACTTCAAAGCACTTTTCTAGGTCTTTAAAGCGTCACCTAATGAAAAGAAACAATGAAACTCTAGTCCCAATCTATGCATAAAACATAGCACGCGCCAAGCAAGTCAAGCTTACATCCTTCGTTTTTACTTCATGAATTTACATACATCGGCCTCTAAAGACTGCAAACAATGGCCTCTTTTTTTTTTTCAATCATGGCCGTCAAAATGCTTTCAAAAAGAAGCCACAATAACAAGCTTAATCAATGCATCGAAACTGTTCGATATGTTCAAACGCTTGAGAAGGTTCAGCATCGATTTTAGAGATGATTGTGTGGGTTGACAGAGATCGAAGATCAAAGTTACTAAGTTTTGAAATTATACTCTTTTTTTATTTGTGTGTATTTGTGATTGTTCTTGTTGGAGACAGAGAGAGAGAGAGAGAGAGAAAGAGAGAGAGAGAGAGAGAGTGAGAGAGAGAGAGAGAGAGAGAGACAGATAGATAGACAGAAAGACAGACCGACAGTCAGACAGACAGATGGACGGACGGACGGATGATGGATGGATGGATGGACGGACGGATGGATGGATGGATGAATGGACGGACGGATGATGGATGGATGGACGGATGGATGGATGGATGGACGGATGATGGATGGATGGATGGATGGATGGATGGACGGATGATGGATGGATGGATGGATGGATGGATTGACGGACGGACGAATGGATGGATGGATGGATGGACGGATGATGGATGGATGGATGGATGGATGGTTGGATGGATGGATGGATGGATGGATTGACGGATGATGGATGGATGGATGGATGTATGGATGGATTGACGGACGGATGAATGGATGGATGGATGGATGGTTGGATGGATGGATGGATGGATGGATGGATGGATGGATAAGGGTATAGGGGAGAAAGGATATGGAGGCTAATATGTATTTTTAAAATACTGGAAATCACCTTATTATTATTTGAGTGTTCATGTTTATGTGATCAGAGAGACAGAGAGAAAAGAACTTCTCTAAAATCTTTGACTTTATACTAATTATATTATTTTTATTACGTGTTTGTGTTTTGTTTTTTTTTGTGTTTGCGGAATATAGCAAGTAATATAAATAAAGAGTATGTGTACGTGTGTATATTTATGTGTATGTATGTGTGTTTGAATCGTGTGTGTAAAAATAATTTGCCCGTCACTTCTATGAAGTCGAGAAATTGTCGAGTGTTCAAAATATAACTGTCAACCATAACACTGCTGTTTGCTGCTGATATAAACCTTATGTTCTAAATATTGACGGGCGGATATGTCGATAGACGACTAGATATTTGTGTAGGGATCGGTATAAATAATCCTTTTTGTTTAAAAAAATTTTAAAAAGGAATTACCAGCCGTTAATGTTATCATTTTAGCATTACAAAGACTTTACATACAATACTTTGTAAAATTTCGTGTTACGTTTTATTTGGTTATTATATGACTAGACCTATTAGAGTTCACCTGCCTTCCATTTCCTCATGCCTATTTGTTTGTTAGTTTCGTATAAAAACGAACAATTCCATCCATACGTCGTCTGGCCACTCATATTTGTCTCCTTTCAACTTGGTATCTAGTCGATATCTCTAACTCTCTGTAGCAGCGTTCTGTATTAGCACATATCTTTGTTTCATCAAATGGGTTCCCATAAATTGAGACACCATAGAAAAGTAACAGAGTGTAATGAACTGTGTAAAATTCCAGCATCTGTTCTCGTTTTACTAGTTACTTCAGATGTCAATTTTCCTATACGCTTGAAATTTTTAAGTATGTCTTTTTCAGAATTATTTATGTTATTGTGGAGTTATGTATAGAGAAATGAATAATCGTTCATTTTTAATGAATAACCGTATATTAATGAAAATACAAGCTATATTTATTACTTTAATGCAGTAAAAACAAAGTAAATTTAATTTTTAATAAGTTACCATAAAATAATTTTATAAAACCTGAAACAGTAATATAATTTACTATTTGCAATTTAAACACAATATTTGAACAATTATGCCATGTATGTACTTGTTAGCGCATCAATCCGTGAATGTCAAAATTCCACGCTAAAACTGCCGTGCGATATTAATACTACATGTATTCGGACCAGGGGTGATGTGTTGCTTTTTTGTGCAGTTTTCTTATAAAAGCGCCTTCTGTGACGTATACCGCTTAATTTTGCAAACAAATAGTTACCTTTTTTAGCGATTTTAACTTTTTAAACTGTTATACGTTAGTTATAACAACCACTATGTAATCAAACAAATGTTGCATAAATCCGTTAATTTAAACTTAAAATTGAGATTCTTTTTGTTTCCCTATGGTTTTCCCCCTTCAAAAGAAAAGGGGCGTTTTTCGGAAATGGCTAGGTTTATTTTTCAAATTCCCACAAATGCCGCCCTTTGAATGAGTGCCGCCCGGGGCGGACCGCCCCCTCGGCCCCCTTAGCTACGCCACTGCTGGCCGATGCTTCCACCATATTCTATTGTTTATTTCTTATTGCTGGCGAATGTTTGTTTCATTGAATATAATTTTTCACCAATGTATGGAATCATGAGTGTGTTAAGACCATTTCTTGAATCAGTCACGTGACTAATAAAAAAGCAATGGAAATAATGTTAAAATGACAATCACTTTTAGAATCGAGCAAATGAAAGAATTTCTCACGAAATGCTGGAATTTACATAAAGTCATTGTAACAGTATGTTTTTAAACAGAGATTCTTCAATGACCCAATTAAACTTGATTTTTTTTAAAAAAAAACAAAGACTTGCTTTTGTTCTAACAATAAAAATAAGAAAATGATATTTTTATTAAAGAAATTATAATATATTTGTTGGGGAAAGTATAGAATTATAGGTCAGAATGTTCTTAAAGATGAAAATTCAGTTTATTGCTTGAACATTCAGTATAGGGCTAATTGAGAATGGTATATTCGTTGAAAATATGTAGTACATGAGAGAAAATTATATGATCTATACATAGAAGACACTACGTTAAAAAATAATACGCGTGGAGAGGAAATGAAACAGATAAGAAAAATTTGTATCAGGTGAGAAACTAACATAACAGGGTAAGAAAAATTAAATATTTTCATGGAAAATGTATATTTGGTAAGAAATTATCTTTCAATTCATAAAATCATAAATCAGGTGAGAAAGATGACGTATTAGGTGAAAAAAAAGGCGAAATCAATAACAAGATAAAGTTATCTTCCCCTGACTCACAAGTTCCACAACTCACAGGCAGGTTTAAATTTCGCCCACCTCCGCGGTCATCAATAACATCAGCGGTTGTTCCCCTTTCAACTGGCACCGTCAACGGTATCGATACTGCCACCGGTAGTCGTGGTTGCGGGCACATCCACACAGGTCCTTCGGCGAGGGCAAATAACTAACCACCGTTTGAAGACAGCGTGAGTTATGGATTTGTGTTATTTTTTTTGAAAGTCAACGGCTAGAAATTAGAATTGAGTTAGGTTAGACAGAGATGTTATAATAAATCTTGAACTATCTTCAATTTCACTAGTTAGAAAAGAACGTGTGATTACATTTGGTGAAAATTCTGTTAGCTGTAATTTGGCTTTTATTACAATTATTATTTTATTTATTTATTTGTTTTTTGTTGCTTTCTCTTAAAAGCCATTTTCGACCTTCATTGAAGAGGTAACTTTAAAAACATTTTTTTTATTTAATGTATTTTTAAACAGTCAAATTCCAACAGTGTTAATGTGCAATACATTATTGTGATAACAGGGGACGCAATATTCTTCTGTATCAGTGGCGTAGCTTGGTATTTGTAGACATTTGGGGGCCCATGGAAGGGCTTGCTCTTTTTGGGCGGCCCTGCATACATGACGGTGGTGTAATATTTAATGTAAAAACATTTTTCGGACACTCCTTTGGGGGCCACTGTTCTGTATAGAAGGAGTATCTGCAATAGATGAGAAGAAAAGAATAGATAACACAACTATGATTAAACTCAATTTTACTGGGGTAGTATTTTGCAATCATTGGCAGGCGCACTTGGCTGGCGTACCGATGGTCATGGGATCGAATTCATGTGAAGGCGTGGATTTGTTCCCGGGGCGTCCTTAAGTCTACCGAGCACCGAATGGGTACCTAACACTAGTTATGGTGACCCTATGTCCACCCAGCTCCGAATGGGTACATAACACTAGTTAGGGAAATAAATGCTTACACTTACAGCCGTGGCCTGTGAACGCTGCATCACTTACAAGGAGACCGGAAAGGTCTGTGGACACAATAATCTTCTGTATAGAAGGAGTATCTGTATAGATAAGATAAAATAAGATAAGATAGGAATGATGTATCTCCCTTCAAGTATTTTTAATCAAGGTCGATTGTAAGTATTTCTTAGGCTTATCGTTTTAATATTAACCCAGGAAACAAAAACTAATAAATTTCTTTCTAACTTTGCCAACGCACGATTATTGGTATTGGTGTTGATTGGTATGTTGATTGGTATGTTGATTGGTATGTTGATTGGTATGTTGATGGGATGTGGAAAGAGTTTTAACTTTTTCTATTAAGTGTTCCTTTTTTTATTGTAGTAGGGAATAGAAATACATGTTGCGAAGCTGATTTTAACTGATTTTACCCCCCCCCCTCAAACCCCTCGTCAAACTTTGTCACAAAAACTTAGACGCCCNAAAAAAGTAATACTTCCTAATTGAAAATTAGCATGTTTCAAATTGCTATTTTGTCATTTAAGTATGTATTTAAGGTAAGTCTTCACTCTAATATCGTAACGCGTGTGAAGCCGTTGAAAACGTCATTAAATAAATTGCAAGCAATCAAATATTTAAGTTTAATTTGTATTCAAAATTGCGCATTTTCACATGACGTCACATTTCTTAAAAATCCCCTCCCCTTCCTCACACGTTGTCATGAAAGCGTGCCCCCCTCCTCCCTCCTAGACGCGTGACGTCAGTTATGTACGGCCCCTATGACTAGTCACATGTGATTTAAAACTCAGGAGGGGGGGAAAATCCATAATTTTGCCAAGTATTTATTGTTAGCGTTATTCGAAACTCAAATAACAGTTACCATCAATATTTGGTCATCGTCCGTCAATAGAAGCGTTTGAAACACGTTTCAATTTTACATAACACAGCCGAAAAATGCACGTACTTTCTCTGGGTTTGAGTTTCAGTGTATGACATTTTATGCCCACACTTACTTTGACCACAGCAGCGATCTCATAACTAAAGCCATAGTCAGTGTATGACATTTCATGCCCACACTTACTTTGACCACAGCCGACACTTTCCCTCCGCCAGGTCTTCCGGGAGACGAGCCGAAGCTCCACAAGCGGCGACACCGGGAGAAACTGGGTGAGGTTGTGGACAGCCTTCTCGTCCCTGAGCACAAGGCCGCCCGGAGAATCATCAGACGATCACAGAAGCGTCACCCGGGCATGGCCAAGAGCAACATGACGCTATACGAGAGAATTGTGGCTTATAGACAGCTGAAGCAGAAAGGGAGCGCGGACAGTGTTGAAGGAGAGGTGGGTACATTCCGTCGGCGGGATAGACTAGAAATAAAGTAGAGTTAGATTAGAGTTAGAACTACGTGTCTTGTGTGTTTTTATTTCAACGCATCAATGTATATGTTCGATAAGTTCAAATGAGATTATTTATCCTTTGGTCCATACATTTATTCACCAGCCCATATAATCTATCTAATCTATCTAATATATCTATCTAATCTATCCATCTCATCTATCCATCTAATGTTTTTATCTATCTATCTATCTATCTATCTATCTATCTATCTATCTATCTATCTATCTATCTATCTATCTATCTATCTATCTAATCTATTTTATCTAATCTATCTATCTAATATATCTATCTAATCTATCGAATCAATATATCTAATCTATCTATCTAATCTATCTATCTAATCTATCTATCTAATCTATCTATCTAATCCATCTATCTAATCTATCTATCTAATCTATCTATCTAATCTATCTATCTAATCTACATATCTATATATCTTACGTTATGATTATCCGTCTATCTATATATCTGTCTGTCTAACTTTCTGTCTGTTAAGTAATTCATTTATCAATAATCTATCGTCTATAAATATATCGAGCTCTAATTGAATCATAATCTATCATTCTAACAAACATCTTACTTTTATTTCACGGCTTAAATAATGTGTATTAGTTTAGATCGATCTTTCTCAATTTCCGAGTCTGATAGAGATGCGATCTTCCATGAACAAATGAGAAATGTTGAGAATAATAAAATAATAGTCATAAAAATGCAGTATCCTATTTAATGATAAAAAATGAAAATATCGTCAACAGCAAATTAGATAAATAGATTCATATAATACTCAAAAGTTAGACCAACAAATAGTTGCGTCACTAGGGGGTGCGGTGGGGGCGGGCCGCCCCAGCTGACACCTTCCGGTGGGTGACACCATAACTTACAATTCTGTATGTTCCTGTTATTTGGCACTTGAAAACTCGGTAGCGTTTCATGGTTTAAGTCGTGAGGGGGTGAGATCATGAGCTACCGCCCCGGTTGCCGCCAACACTAGTGACGCCTCTGCTTACAAACATCATTTAGCACCTCAGACATGCCAATGTTTGTAAAAAAAAATATTTTTTTTAAATTTACGATTTCCTTCCATAACTTTTATAAAAATATTTTTTCGCTTACGAAATTCGTTTACGGCTTTGTTTCATTTACTATACTATTTGTTTACCACTAGATCTAAACCTGTCTTACTATTTGACCTATAACCTCTCTTACTATTTGACCTATAACCTCTCCTACTATTTGACCTATAACCTCTCCTACTATTTGACCTATAACCTTTCTTACAATTTGACCTATAACCTCTCCCACTATTTGACCTATAATCTCTCCTACTATTTGATATATGACCTCTCTTACTATTTGACCTTTAACCTCTCTTACTATTTGACCTTATCTTTCAGTAAGCTATTGAATCGTTCACTAATATAGTACTCATAAATCGATCAATAATGAAGTGAACTATTACTTTTTAGTAACCCCGTGATAAAACTAGTAGATTTATTTGTATTCACTTATTTAATCATTGTATCGAAAGAACTAACAATAATTTTGTCAATCAGCCAATAATTAATTTAGTCCTTAAATGTATCCACTAAATCTATCATAAGTTAAGTGATTCGATTATTTCAAATTTATCCAAACGGCTAAGCTTTCGATGCGATTATTACCACACAATCCAAAACTTGTTTGCGCCTTATCATTGTTAACTCCTCAATGCTTCCAACTCTAAACATCAATGTCAACGTTTGAAAATACTTGACGTTTCAGACAGCCGAATCCGTTGTCCTGCAGAGTATCTCGAATGTCATACTGTCTGTATATACCAGTGGTAGCGAACCTTTTTGACGCCGCGTGCCAAAAATTCTGACCAAAACCCTCTTATTTACATCAAAGAGCAGTGGCGACGCTAGGGGGTGCGGTGGGGCGGGCCGCCCGGGTTGACACCATCAGGGGGGTGACACCAAAATGTAAAATTATCAATATTCCCTTTATTTTGCACTGGAAAACCCCGAGGAGTTCTATGGGTTAAGTCATAAAGGGGTGACACCATGAGCTACCGCCCCGGGTGACACCATGAGCTACCGCCCCGGGTGACACCATGAGCTACCGCCCCGGGTGACACCATTGTGGCGAGAAAGATGTTGATATAGTTTGACAAGTTGTCTAGGGGTATATTATTTAATTTATTCTCTCTCTGTCTACACGAGCATACTTTAGTGATCTCTCACAATACGATGATCAACAAACAATTAGGTGAAATTGTAATAATAATTTATTTTACAATATTTACAGTGAGCGGAAACAAGTTCCGTTATGGCCAAAATTCATCATAAGGCTTGTGCCAATCAATATTATAATTATAGGGTAATACTTAAATTTTCTAGGAAGGACTGCCCCGCTCCGTGAACGGTTGGTTCTGCAATTCTGTCCTATGGGCTGCTTCACCTATGGTTCCAGGTGACTTCGGTAATCACGGATGGTGTGAATAACCGGCTTCTACCACTCTGAGGTGTAAACAACAACCTGAGTGGTTAGCTTCAGCGTTACACTTGGAGTAAGCTGGTACTGATGATTTGTCCTCCTCTGGGTTTGTCGATCAGTGCAGGGTGAGGTAGGGGTTGGATGCAGGTCGCGTGGATAGCGGTGAGTCCAGCTCCTGGTCCAATCGTGGGTTGAGGTTCGGATGCAAGTCGCGTGGATAGCGGTGAGTCCAGCTCCTG
>MUZC01000645.1:1212351-1224168 GCA_002072015.1 Radix auricularia | reverse complement strand
AAACAAATTCTTTAATTGATTTCTTTATGTTTCTTCTCTTTGACATATTTTTTTTAAAAAACAAATTCTTTAATTGATTTCTTTATGTTTCTTCTCTTTGACATATTTTTTTTTAAAAACAAATTCTTTAATTGATTTCTTTATGTTTCTTCCTCTTTGACATATTTTTTTTTTTAAAACAAATTCTTAATTGATTTCTTTATGTTTCTTCTCTTTGACATATTTTTTTTAAAAACAAATTCTTAATTGATTTCTTTATGTTTCTTCTCTTTGACATATTTTTTTTTAAAACAAATTCTTAATTGATTTCTTTATGTTTCTTCTCTTTGACATATTTTTTTTTTAAAACAAATTCTTAATTGATTTCTTTATGTTTCTTCTCTTTGACACATTTTTTTAAAGTTTCATTATTTAATTTTGAAATAGAAAGAAATGCTAACGCGTAACATCTAATTTGAGCATTTAAACGAGGGTGTGAGAAGGAAATAAGGAAAATAAATTTTGACGGGCTGTGAGAGAGTAATATAGGGGGTAGTGGAGCAGTGCACTTGTGTTACAGAAAGCGCGATGACAAAGTTTTAACAAGTTAAGTAGCATTTAGCTTCAAAAAGTTAAGGAATAAATAGGTTGCGTTTCACATTAAGAGAATTTAGTTGATAGTTAATCCAAATTTTAAGTTTAAATGATTATTTATTAAATATTGAAATACGTCTTTATTTTGTCCTCAACTTAAAATCAAAATAACTTTGAGATTCGGAGCATGGTCCGCTTAGAAGCATGAATCATGCAACAATAACTATCAGGCCATAACCTTTACTATTCATTAATCTATGTTTCCTTTCGTATGGGTAATTACCAAATTTACAAAAGACAAATGACCAGACAAAATGTCAACATACTCTCTAGCAAGATGATGTCCAACTTTCAACAGAGACCCGGCCTGGGACAGTGGATACGCCGACACACCACCCCGAGGAGAGGTCAAACTTCACAGCGCTCCGCCCGACGGTCTCAAGTTAACCCGCGTGTACCGCCCCCTGGTGTCATGGCTGACACGATGCGGGACTCGAGATCCCTTGATAGCTTGACAACAGGGATCCACCGTGATGGAAGGTCAGAGATTTTTTTCTCACTGAATGTTCCCGACTACGCTAATCAAGACGAAGAAAAAGTAGAAGCTAACGAAAGTAATGGGGGAGAAAACTCACAAATGACGTTTAGAAAATGTGAAAAGATTACAAGACTGTCAGCTTTTAAAGATGGGATAGCGTCCTGTGAGGGGGATCTGGCAATGTCATCGAATACCTCACTCCAAACAGAACATACAGATAACGAATTGGTCTCTGCTTTCAACAAAATAAGTTTTGCCAGGGCACAGTCTACCGAGCTCGACAACGTAGCTATACAATGTGGAGACTTAAAAAATTTCATGGCTGCCTTTGAAATCCGGCATGAAAATTTGAAGGGAATCACGATAGAAAAAAGTGGGAATTCCGAAATGGATATGAAGGCCGGCGGCTCTGGGGGAACAACCCCTACATCAGCGGTCTCCAAAATCTATTCTCAAGGCCAGAGTGACAAGCAGCGAACTGTGCGTCTTAATAACGAGACTTATTTGAACCTGACACATGAAGACCGTAGCCCAGTGATTACAACGGAAATAGCTACCACCGAAAAAGTGGTCCCGCTTGAGCAGCAGCTTTCCGAATCACACCCGACAATGGAGGTTGATGCAGAACTCGAATCACCCAAAAAGAATGTTGACGTGCAACCTGATTCCCCTATACTGAGGGTTTGCACCCTTCGACCGGCGTACTCGGAATTCCCGGAGATAATCGATGTTAGCAAAAGACACCGGAAGTACGTTTGTCTCGTTCGTTCCCATTCGGAGGGGAATTGGGCGGAGAAGAACCTGCTCCCAGGCGAACGGGACGAAGATTTCGAGGGGGTGCATACGTCACAGCCATCAGACGCCGAGAGCAGCACGCCACACTCTCGGAAGGGATTTCCAAAGAAGCACAATTTGGGGTGGGACGTTTACGGCAGAAGGCACAAAAACGACGATCTTCATGGAGATCAGCAAGTTCAAAGGTCAACGCTTCACCTCGACCTTGCCCAGAAGCTTATACTAAGAAGACGCGTTCTGCAATCTATGACCGTTGAAGAGCATTCAAAACAGTCAAACTGACATCTTTGTTGATACTGTCAAACTGACATCTTTGTTGATATAGTCAAACTGACATCTTTGTTGATATTTAAACAGCTCTTTTCTAATAAGGAACATGAGAAACTTTCTTTGAGTTACCAGTTTTTATTAGACATCAACTGAAGATATTTGCAGTATTAAACGACATTGAAAACTTATTAATGTCAAATGTCAAGAATCTGTGTATGCACCTGTTCCATTAAATCGGAATCAATGAATTACTGAAATTTTATTGGAACAATATTATCATGCAGTCATTGAGTTGTTTATTTTTGAGACTAAGTTCAGAAAAGCTTTGACAGATGAAGAATGCTCTAATTAGTGTGATCATGTATGTTTATTTCTGTTTAGTCAATCAACTACCGAAACCAGAGTGCTGTCAAATACTGTAAACATCTTTTCTCGAAAAAAAAAAATGATTACATTAAAATCTTGAATAATTTCAGTTTATTTATTACTTGTGTCCTATTGGTGGAATTGAATGATGATGACAACGAAGTTCGAAATGGTCAACGCTTTTTTTTTTATCAGGGAAGAATTAATCAGGGTTTAGAACAATGTCTGTGATACAAACAGATTAAGAAAAATATCCCTCCATACACACATAAACACACACACACACACAAATAATTCAGAATAAGAAAGAAAGAAATAAAGACAGAAAAATATAAAAAAAGAAGGAGGAAATAAAGAAAGAAAGAAAAAAAAGAAAGAAGGTTAAGATATTTCTTTAAATGGAAGCATGGCTGCAAGGAATTCTATGACGTCATTCGTCAAATTCCCTAATCTCAAACCCGCCTAATCAGAAAGTAAATAATCCCTAGAGACATGAGCACGAATACCTTTAAAACTATTTCCTATAGCTTCTGTTTTACGTTTTATTCCCCCGCGAAATCCTAGGTTTTCAAATCAAATATTTGTAATTAGATCTACATAAGAAGTCCTTGAATGTTTTTATGAAGGGGATGGGCACCTCAAAATATTATTGCGAAAATTATATTATTTAACTTTAACTTCCATCAAACAACAAATAATATACTTCGCTTCTTATGTGTTGGGCATTTTGTAATGAAGATAATGGACTTTAAACTGAATTAGAATAAAAGAAACTATTTTCATGAAGAATTTTCTTTCGCTTGCATTTAAATGGATTATCAGAAAGTAACATTTTCTAGGACTTCTGTTTTTTTGGGGGGTGGGGGGGGGGTTTCGGGGGGGGGAGAGTAATGCTTCGTTCCAGCACCATTAAAAAACATGGAATTATCATTTAAAACCGTTTTATTTTCCGTTGGCATGTTTTACCTACCCTCCAACAGCCATGAATGTGCATCACGTCAAAAAGTAATATTTATTATAGCTGTAATAAAGAACCCGTAAAATCAAAGTTTTAAACGATAAATCCCATCACGTACCGCTCAAAATAAAGTCTTGGAAAAAAATACTGCACAAATAATAACTCTCTTTGAACGTCCGCGTAAACTTGTTCAATATGTAAATGAGATTTAATTTTTCCGATTGGCTGTGAGAGTCTGTAGGAGTTTGAGGGACCAATCGCAATCGAACAATGTTCATAAAATTTCCTTAAATTATATAGGATGCTGTACAAAGATTGACAAATAGATATGGGACATGTATTATTAGTTGGTCAAGAAAAAAACAACATTTTTTTAAAAATCATTTTTATAACTAAATCATTACTTTTTCTACATCTCATTTCGTGTCATAAGTAAGAAAACATCGACTGATTAACAATGACATAACTTACAGATGTCAAGACTGACCAGTATGGACCCCTCATTCGACGAAAATTGCGAAATCAATTTTAAATATTTTTGATGGAAAGAATTATGATAAAGGTCTTTATTTAATTTTTAATCAGACATAAAAAATATCTAATTTTTTTTTACAAGATTATTTGCGGCAACGTTGTTCAGACAAAATCTTTTGTCAACTAAGCTTTTCATTAATGAAATAGTTTTATTAATATTTTTTTCTTCCTCTACTACCTTTCATCCCCCCAGTCTGTCGTTGTTTTTCTCTCATATCTTTAAATCAATCTTGTTGTGTTGTGTAAAAAGTTTATTCCTCGACTTAATTGAAAAATCACATTTTATTGACTTGCTGTTAGTTAAGACACATTGATTGTCATGAAAAAAAAAAGTCTTAGCACTTTGAGAATTTATATAAAGTGTACACGTTTTAAGCTGCGTAATGATGTGGGAAGCTCAAGTAAAAACATTCGTTGTCGTACTTTTACCATTGCTAACCGACAGTAAATGTGTTGGATACGTTTTCAGAAAGAGTTCTCAAAAGTTTTATAAATGTTTATATTAAATTTTTTAAAGTAAGTTGGTTGGCACTGTTTGGTTTTTGTTTTTTAATAAGGAAACAAAAAATTGACACATATTGACAATGTTAACATCGGTTTGTGTTTCCCCTGCTTTTATTTATTAATTTATTTTATTTTTAGCAAAAGAAAAAAAAATATTGAAACAATACCACTCAATTCTTTTTAGCTAGTGGCCTTTGAAATTTGACATTAAACCATTACGATTGTTTACAATGATCTAAGGGCCGCAACTATATAGCACCACGTCCCTAGTAGCTAAATATGTTTGCCAGAACAATAGTAGTAAAAACAATAACGGCCTAAAAATCACGTCACATAAGTCAGTTATTAAGAAAGAAGTAATTCTGAGCTCGTCAAGTTTGTTATTTATAAATGAAAACTAGGGCTGGTAATATATTTTTTTAAATTTTCGATTATTTGGGTAAAAATATAATCGATTAATTTCGATTAATTGTATTTTATACAACGCATATGTAGATCGTGATTCATTATTCCTCGAAATCGGTTAAGTCGCGGTAATTCCATGGCTCTCAAATTATGTGACGTAACACAGAGAATTCGATCTGCAATGCAAGAAACAAGGAAGAAAAAGATTTTCGCTTACCTTTGCTGGTCTAAATGAATAATAATAATAATACGTGGGAAAAGTATATAAAAGCAAATAATTATAATACCTTATTAAATTGGGGGAAAATATTAGGATTATTTTCTTAAATTTTATTTGAATTTTAATCGATCGAAATAATTTTAATCGATTAAAATTTGTAACGATTAATCTATTAATTAATCGTTAATTCCCGCAGCCCTAATTAAAAGAAAATATTTTTTATATCCCTGTCTTGTATTTATATGTTTAATCTTATTTTTTATTTCTGTTGAGTGCGTCTGAATCTCGTGATTTTAAAAATAATAATTTTAGTAAGTTTATCATAGGGCCGCCATTGTTGCATTCCGGGTTTCACACCAAATGAGATTTCACTTTTATTAAATGGAGAATACTTTTTATTTATTTTCAAAAAAATGGAATATTTACATTATTCTTGGTAATTATGATTTTCGTAATAGTAGTTAACTGATTTACAGAAAATACGCGATTCAGTTATTGGACATATTTAATTTTGTATTCTCATTTCATCCCTTATTATGGAGAAAGAGAAAGAAAATTTAAGATAGAAAATGGATTTAAATTACAATGTCAGATAAATTTCATATATACTTATTTTCCAATGTTTGAAAGATATTGCAGATAAGAGTATCTAAATAAATGTAGTTCTACCTTCTTTCTTCTTGTCAGAGCTCTGCTAATTATTGTTTTCACTTAAATAATTGGACTTCTTTGTCGTTTTTTTTTTTATTTGTCATTTTGTAAGATTACTTTCATAAACTCCAATCATGACATATCGTTCGTCTGTAACATGACATTAATGGCATTCCTTTTTGTTAAAAACACGAAACAAATATTTTATTTTTAGTTCAAGCCATTTAAGTTATAACTTATTATTCTTTTTTTCCCATGCTTTCAATAAATAATACACGAGAATTATATATATATAACGAGATTTGAACGAGATTATCCAAACCATTGGGAAAAAGGTGGACAATATATATATATATATATATTTCTAATAAATAAAATAAGAATTTTTTATCATAACGAATGCATTTGGGTTTTCAAGTCATCAATTTCTATTTCAGAATGGATACGAACCCAAGGCAACTGCCAGAGATGTCTATGTTGAAATTGACGAAGACGTATTGCACGTAAGCTAATTTCTCTTTTAATCTGATAAGAAATAACTGACCAAAACCATTACATTAAACTTGAAAGATATCAGAGCTGACAACAAATAAGTGTGGGGGGGGGGGGAGAAGAGAGTGATTTAAAAAAAAATATTTTAAACTATCACACCTTCATCAAAACTTATCTTATCTTAGATATACAGACGCTCCTTCTATGCAGAAGATAATTGCGTCCACAGACCATGAGAGATGCTCAATTTTAACACTTGTCAACATTTATAAAGAAAAACAGAATCATAGCAATATCAATAATTTTAATTAGATTATTAAATTTACAGATAAGTTTCAATTTTAACTGTTAAGATTATTTTCCAGATGATTACTTCGGTATGAGTATATGAAATTTATTCTGTAATTTATATAAACTACTTGTGTATCATGTTTTACGTATAGATCTAGAGATTAAAGGTTTTGTGTAGATGCAGAGTATTCGAGATATTGTGTTTCCATTTTTTTTTTCAAAAAATACTTATAAAAAATAATAATAATTTTAAATAATAGTAATAATTTTAAAAAATAATAATAATTTTTAAAAAATAATAATTTTAAATAATAATAATAATTTAAAATAATAATAATAATAACTATCAGTTATTTCTGTTCAAATCTCCGTGTATTGGAGGTCCCTGAGCCCACCCAGCTCTGAATGGCTACCTGGACCAAGGGTGTCCCTGTCCACCCAGCTTTGGATGGGTACCTGGACCAAGGGTGTCCCTGTCCACCCAGCTTTGGATGGGTACTTGGACCAAGGGTGTCCCTGTCCACCCAGCTTTGGATGGGTACCTGGACCAAGGGTGTCCCTGTCCACCCAGCTTTGGATGGGTACCTGGACCAAGGGTCTCCCTGAGCGCACCCAGCTTTGGATGGGTACCTGGACCAAGGGTGTCCCTGTCCACCCAGCTTTGGATGGGTACCTGGACCAAGGGTGTCCCTGTCCACCCAGCTTTGGATGGGTACCTGGACCAAGGGTCTCCCTGAGCCCACCCAGCTTTGGATGGGTACCTGGACCAAGGGTGTCCCTGTCCACCCAGATTTAAATGGGTGCCTTGACCAAGGGTGTCCCTGAGTCCACCCAGCTTTGGATGGGTACTTGATATTAGTTGGGGTAACGTTACGTCGGTTGGGCTTTGTGCTTACCACATAATTCACCTGCATGAACTTAGACAATAGGCCAGCATGGTCTTAAAAGATAATTTTGCGTTACTTTTACAGAGTATAGAACTAGATGAATGACGTTGACATCTTTTAACATAAAGTCTTTGTTTTGTCCATTCGGATCAATAAATAGTAATTTAATGGTGGGTTTTCCAAAATGTTTAAGACATTCAAATTAATTTTAAATATCCAATAAAGTTATATTTGACAATGTTAACATACCAGATACCATTTGCTTTCTATACACAGAGGAAAGAACACCTGCCACCTGTGCGTAACGCCACTCCCCCCAAGAAACGATCCCCGACTCCCCCGTCGGTTGTTGATAAAACCCTCGTCCGGCAGTCGTCCGACCTGCATCGTCATACCGTCCTGCCACCGATCACAGACTCCCGCCAAGAAAAGGTCAACAGTTCTGAGAGGTACGATGAGAGGTCAAAGGTCGTCGAGCGAGAGAGATTTATAGTGGACAAAAGGGAAGACAGCACCATCGTTGCGGCGGCGGCGGTTGCTGCAAGCAGTGACCGGCGGGTCGAACGGACGGTCGTGGACGACAGGGAGGTAGAGCACAAGAGGCTGGACAGGGAGGTAGAGCACAAGAGGCTGGACAGGGAGGTCAGATCAGATGAGTACCGTGATGATAGGAGGCATGAGACAGATGACAAGAAGGTGTACAGAGAGGACAGGCGAGACGATAGAAGAGATGAAAGGAGAGACGATAGAAGAGATGAAAGGAGAGTCTGTTCAAGGGTTGAGAAGGACGTTGATAAGCGCGTAGACACGAGAGATGTGAAGGAATTAGACAGAAAAGAGGTTTATAGAAAAGATGATTATAAGAAGGAAGATTATAAAAAAGATGATTATAGAAAAGAGGATTACACAAGGGAGGATGATAGAAAAGAGGACGTGCGAACCGTGGAAAAGAAAAGGGAAGATTATTACGCCAAAAATGAGGCTAGAAGGGATGATCGGAGGAGCTTTGAAAGAAGTGAAGACAGAGAGCATGAAGAAAAAAGAAGAGAAGAAAAAAGAAAGGATGATTACAGGAGAACTGAAAATACACACGAGGACCGACAGAGTTATGAGAGAAAGGATGAGCTCCGAAGCGAAGATAGGCGGAGTGAGAGAAGAGAGGACGTGAGAGATGAAAGGAGGATAGAGAGAAGAGACAGCAGAGGAGACATCGTCCAGGCGGCAAAGGTCAGGGCGTCAGAGGCGTACGACTCTCCGAAACGCAGATCTTCTCCGCCGCCGCAAAGGAGGCGCTCACCTCAAAGGAGAACCCCATCTCCAAAACCTCGTGAAACTCCAAGACAAAGATCGCAACAGAGAAGCCTCAACACGCCCCCGCGATCTCCGTCACCTCCTCCTCGACGACTAGCCACGCCCCCGAGGCGTGTCGAAGCTGCCAAGCCCAGGGTGGAGATTGATGAGCCAATCGTTGAAAGGATGGCCTCCGTGGCAGCTCGAGCCATTTCGCCCGTCGCCAGAAAATCTCCCGAGAGGAAAGCCACTTCCCGTGAGACGCCTCAGCGGCGCACGCCCCTGGAAGATGAGATCGAGCGGCTGGACAAGATGGTGGACCGAGATTTGAACGAGATTATCCAAACCATTGGGAAAAAGGTGGACAATACGAGCAAAAGTGACAGGGAGGCTGAGAACAAGTTAAAGCAAAAAATTTTCAACCCAAGTTTTCAATCGAGTATGGACAATTATTTGAGGGACATTTAAACAAGAAACAAACTGATCTTTTTAAAAAGTAAATGATAAATTAAGACAGCCTTTAAAAAAAATATTTTAATTTTATAAGGTCAGGGATACATTTTACACTGAATCAATTCATCATGAAAATTGATTATTATTTTTTTATTTCAAGGGCCTCTAAAATGTTAATTAATCATAGTTATTGTGACTATTTTAGAGATAATTTCTGTTTCAGATAAAATATTTAAAATCTACATATTTCTTTAAAATAAGCAAATATATGCTGAATCCACACCACAGGGGCTCAAAACAGTTTTAAATATCAAAGCCTTTATCAAGAAGTCGTAAAGTGTTTCGGTGGACCTTCGAAGACCATTGCCACAGACGAATGTGGGACGTGGTGGTCGAGAGGTAGCGCTCTCGACTGTCATACCGATGGTCACGAAGGTGAGGATTTGTTCTCGCGGCCTGAGGAGTCCCCGAGTCACCCAGCTCCGAATGGGTACCTAACTAGACAATAGTTAGGCGGCTGGGGTAATGCGTGGAACCCCTATAGCCGTGGCCTGTGACCGCTGCATCACTTGCCAACAGATCATCTCTCATGGACGCAATTATCTTCTACATAGAAGGAGCGTCTGTATATCTAAGAAGAAGAAGATGCTAGGGTGATGACTTTGGGCTACGTCATTAAGTAGATCATACTTATAAGGGGTCTTCTGCAGTGCTTGGCAGCCTTCCCATGGCAAAAGGGGGGGGGGGCAATCGGCCAATGGTACGTTGATTCAGTATAAAAGCGTAACATCGTGTGTTTTCGCACCCCCCCCTTCTCCACCTCATTTCCAGCTCGCCCAAAGGCCCAAAATACGCAAAGATCTTATTCCTTTTTTTTAAATACGAACCCAGTGCTGTTGCTGTGACTGAAATATGTTTAATCTCCTGAGCTTATCTGTGATCTATGTGATTATGTGTATGAAGGAATTCATATTATTTTACATTGACTTTGACTGTTACTTTCTCCATTATTAATTAATAATATTTGCACATGTACATAGAATGCATAAATATTATTTCATTCACGTATTGATAATCTACATTTGTATATAGCATAAAATGTAAATTTAGTGATTTGATTATATCGAAGATTGGTATTGTTTTGGCCTCAGTGATGTAAAAACTTTGCTTAACGGTGTTGATTGCATCATTTCCTGTCATATGTAAACACCGTGACGTCATGACCTGCATGATTTCCAGTCATATGTAAACATTGTGACGGCATGGCCCAAAGAAGTTGTACACGAAGCAGGACATATGAGGCATCGATATGATCTTTATATCAAGGTGATTTTTTCATTACTCACAAAAAAATTCGCTGTGCCGATACTTTTATATCTGCATGACAATCTTCATTTACATAATATGTGTATAGATTATGGTACGGCGTAATACTTAATGTGTCCGAGCATGAGTTTTCTAGGTTTTTCTATCCCATTTCAGTCAATATGAATAGTTTCAATTTTCCCCCTTATAACAACATAGGGGCCGTCTATAAAGTACGTCACGCTATTTTTGACCATTTTTAACTCCCCCCTCCCCCTGTCACAAACTGTCACAAATCTCTACCCGCCCCCCCCCTAAAGTACGTCACACTTTCGTACAAAAATATATTTTTTATTAACAAAATAATTACAATTTAAAAATTAAACACCGTGACGTCACACATAACCGGACACCCCCTCCATTCTGTCACAAACTGTCACACTTTCTTACATCCCCTCCCCCTCTGGAGCGTGACGTACTTAATGGATGGCCCCATATGATTCTTTATTCCGGGAGTTTATCAACGACGATCCCAGGACTCAGTCTGCTTTAAAAAACGATTTTTTAAAAAGTGTCAACACCCAATGAAATATTGAACAGTTCGCACAGTCATGCGTTTAAGACAATCAAAATTGAATTGAATCATAAAAACTCGATGCATGATTTTAACAAACTGACTTTGACACGACATGCTGAACACGCAAACGTGTGCTTTATAAATGTTTGTACATGTTCAATAATGTTGATGGCGTGCATGTTAAAATAGGAGGAGGTTAATTCGGTGACTGTATAATTCTTTGCTCATCCTGATCAATGATTAATTTTTTCCTGCAAGTGATGTATATAATGTCTTGAACCACAGCATGGTCCTAGCTGATTTAAAGATGTGCTTGACGTAAGGACAATATCAACTGGGATCCGTTGATCTGAAATATGAAATCATTCCGAAGATTCGCATAGTATATGTATATATTAAGGCTGGTAACGATTAATTAAAATTTAATCATTAACTTTTGAAAAATTAACGATTAATTTCATGTCTTACTCGTTAATTTCGATTAAAGCCAAACATCTCAAAGGAAGTAACAAAACACGTAATTGACTTTTTAGCGCATTTTCGAGAAGTGAAATGCGCTATTGCACCCGTTTTGTCCGTCCGTCCGTCCGTCCGTCTGTCATCACCCTTGATCTCAGCATCCATAAGTCCTAGACCCATGATGTATATATGTTTTTTGTATGCCCTGACCTGCCATTTGTGCATCAACACTCAGTTACTCGATCCGTT
>MUZC01000645.1:1173680-1184823 GCA_002072015.1 Radix auricularia | reverse complement strand
AAAAAAAAAAAAAAAACCAAACAAAAATCAAACTCCAAATTCTTGAAAAGCTTATGATTTTTTTAAAAGCTATTTCAAGGAATTTCATTATCTGGTTATATTTAGATAAAGTAATCATTATTTTATTCAGTCATCAATATTGTTTTATTCAATTGTCTGAGGCAGTCATCATCCCATACATTGTTATACCTTATTGAAAGTAATATTATATAACGTGACCTAGGAATAGCTATTAATACCAAGAACAATTTATTTTAGAAGCTAGATTTATCTTTTTAATTTCTCTTGTCAACACATGTAAAGAAAAATAACTTCAAATGTTTCAGTTTTCATATATTTGGTATTTTTTAAACTATCAATTTAAATGTAATAAATATCACTCTCTGCTGTTCGGTTGGTCTTCCAGTATGATGACATTTGCTGACCTAGACAAACTGTCTCCTATGGAAGGTAGAGAAACACCATTCAAGATTCAGATGCAAATTGCGGAGGTAAGAGGGTTTTTCTAAATTGCTATTGTTCCTTTTTAAAAAATGATGGTGATTAGAGGCCAATGTGGAATATGAGAAAAAATGCGGTAATGTGCCCCTAGCCTCCATTACCAAAGCGCGGTTAAGCCCGCCTCAATAATGCTCTTTTTAGAAACGAAATGACAGAAAGTAAAATCTCTTCAGTGCGTGACAGAAAATGTATTTGACTTCCGCAAATGGTGGGGATTGCCTCCACTCATGTTTTCGCTCAGTTCGCAAAGTTTCATTGTGGTTTTTACGTTGTTTTTTTTGTTTGAAGATCATATTTTGCTATACTTTTTTGTAAAAATAATAGTGCAAAACTACAGGTAAAAACAGTATTAAACTCAAGACTGTCTTTTGGATACGTAAAATAACCTAAAATAACCGTTCTTATCCTAAAGATGAAGTCAGTATGACAATAATAATATAAATACATGTTCAGCAATTTTTTTAAACTTCATAACCAGTTGATCTCAATACTGGAAATTCTTGCTGGGCTTTAAACATTAACTAAACTTCAGGAAAAATAAGTTGGGGAAGCAATTGTTAATCAGGAGAAGTGTGCATAGATGAAAAAAAAGGTATAAACTTGTGTTTCCCTTGTACCTCAAAAGTTTACATGGAAATCTATTATTCTTTGGCTAGTGTTAACTCACCTTGAAACATAACTGAGATGGTGCTATGGTTATGTATCCCAGCAGTTGCTGAGATGGTGCTATGGTTGTTTTCACAGTCGTAACTGAGATGGTGCTATGGTTATGTATCCCAGCTGTTGCTGAGATGGTGCTATGGTTGTTTCACAGCCGTAACTGACATGGTGCTATGGTTATGTTTCACAGCCATAACTGAGATGGTGCTATGGTTATGTTTCACAGCCGTAACTGACATGGTGCTATGGTTATGTTTCACAGCCATAACTGAGATGGTGCTATGGTTATGTTTCACAGCCATAACTGAGATGGTGCTATGGTTATGTTTCACAGCCATAACTGACATGGTGCTATGGTTATGTTTCACAGCCGTAACTGACATGGTGCTATGGTTATGTTTCACAGCCGTAACTGACATGGTGCTATGGTTATGTTTCACAGCCATAACTGACATGGTACTATTGTTATGTTTCACAGCCGTAACTGAGATGGTGCTATGGTTATGTTTCACAGCCGTAACAAATAACAAAATGCATACCTCATGGCAGTCAATTTATCTAGTGATACCATATACAAGGCAGATTGAGATACTCATTACACAAATCAATTGACTGAAACATAGAAATTTAGATGGGACACTGACTTTATACCCAATTATAATTATATTTACTGTATATATGGCTTGTGAAATCAGGTATGTCAATGTCTAAGATATTTGTCTCCCTCCATCTTCACTTCATGATTCAGGGTCATGAGAAAAGTTTGCCATCAAAATAACTTGCAGCAGTGTGTTAGAATATTGTGCATTGTATGAAGTGTGTTTCTTGAACACTTGTTTTGCCCAGTAATTTATTTCAGTAGGGAGAAAAGACCACCAATATTGTCGTCAGCTGAAATTAGTTAAAATGGAAATGCAATTATTTAGTTTGATGTTTTCTTCCTCTAGCAAAAACTTCGCCTTGAGCAGGGTCATACAGAGAGAACATTTTTGCTACAGGTAGCTGAAAGTGGTTATAGATTTGCTCTTGGTGCATTAGCAGGAGGTAGGCTTACTAAACAAGCAATTGTTAATATGCACAGCAGTTGCATTCTCATGTGAATATTTTTATAGAAAGAAACTGATTTTTGGTTCCTTTATTAATTTCAACCTTTTAAGCTTGATTTTTTTTTTAATTAAAAAATTGAACACCCTAACACAAATTAATTCCTTAAAAAATTGAACACCCTAACACAAATTAATTAATTAAAAAATGTCTTAAATAAGAAGATGATCTAATTATATAGAGTGGGTGGCTTA
Organism: Radix auricularia; assembly: GCA_002072015.1. Classification (NCBI taxonomy): domain Eukaryota; kingdom Metazoa; phylum Mollusca; class Gastropoda; family Lymnaeidae; genus Radix; species Radix auricularia. The sequence continues at coordinate 1,182,364 of MUZC01000645.1, read as the reverse complement.
CAATGAAATTTTTTGTTCAACCAGCCACTGGTGCCACCGCTGTTTACCCCATTGACTTGGTGAAGACAAGGCTTCAAAATCAGAGGTCAACTTCTTTTGTTGGAGAGCTTATGTACAAAAACAGTATTGATTGCTTTAAGAAGGTCAGTAGTTCAAAGATATAAATTATTAAAGTATTTGTTTGTTTCAGATATTTTCTCTAATCAATTTCAGCAACAACAAAATTTTATGATCAGTATATCTTATTTATTTTTTTGTCGTTAGTTAAGGTATTTGAATTTTTTTATGTGCATAAAGCCCTTTAACTCTTAAAGTCGCAAAGCGTCGTAATGCGTCTCTTCCTGCTATCCCTAAAGCGTCGTAATGCGTCCCTAGATACAAATCTCGTTAGAAATGAGATCTCGGAAAGTAAAAACTCTGCAATGCTTGAAAAGCGATGTATTTGACTTCCGGCAATGGCGGCCGTTGCCGGCACTAGTGTTATCGCTCGATTGGCGATGTTTTTCGGTAATTTTAACGGGTTTTTTTTCGAAGATACGTTTTCGTTATACTTTATTACTAAAATAATAGTACTAAACTACAGGTAAATATTGTTTCAAACTCAGTACGGTCTTTTGGATGCGTAAAATAACCATTCTTAGCCTTAAAAATGAAGTCAGTATGACAATATTATAAATGGATTTTACGCAAATTTTTTAATTTCATAACCGGTTGATCGAAATACGGGAAATTTTTACGGGACTGAGGCGGAAGTTTTCCAAAAACCTTACAGCACTTTAAGAGTTAAAAATTGAAAATTCATGTAACTTATAATGTAGCAAATATTAAGATTTGAAATTTTTTTTCTTTGTTTTTTATCTGGTTCCATCTACTCTATCCCTAATATTATAATGTCAGACATGTTCTTCCTTCCAGGTCATTCGTCATGAGGGTGTTTTGGGCCTGTACAGAGGCTTGGCGCCTCAGCTTGTTGGTGTGGCCCCTGAGAAGGCCATCAAACTGACCATGAATGACCTGATGAGAGACAAGCTCTTACAGAAAGACGGAACATTGCCTCTGTGGGCTGAGATGGTGGCAGGTGGCACTGTAAGTTGGCAGACATTGGATTCACATGAGAGAAGTTAACAGACATTAGATTCACATGAGAGAAGTTGGCAGACATTAGATTCACATGAGAGAAGTTGGCAGACATTAGATTCACATGAGAGAAGTTAAGACATTAGATTTACATGAGAGAAGTTAACAGACATTATATTCACATGAAAGAATATTTGGCATCTAGTAACAGTCATGAGTTGTTAACAGACATTAGATTTAAATAAGAGAGTAGATGTCATCTTTTAAAAGTCATGTGCACTACAGGATTTTTGTTTAACCACTATCTTTGTAGCAAAATATTCTAGTATCTTAAATTATATTTTCTTCTTGACATGTGAATAACAACTTCCTTGACGTAATTTATTTATAACTTATTGTGATTTTGCGTGCTGAGCAAGTGGTAAAGGGGAGCAAAATGTTCAACAAAAGATCTGCTATCACATTGTTGCGAACTAATATAAATACATGTATCTACCTCTACTCTAGGCTGGTGCATCACAAGTAGTATTTACAAATCCCTTAGAAATAGTGAAGATTCGCCTCCAAGTAGCTGGAGAGGTTGTGGGCAAGGCACGAGTTAGTGCTTTCAGTGTAATTAAGGAATTGGGATTTCTTGGTCTGTACAAAGTAAGTACAAGAGATGCTTTAAAAAAAAAAATTTAACTTTTTTTCCCTTCAAAATTAAAATACCCAAATCATTTTCTGTAAGATAATGTATCTGTGTTAGAAAATAAAGCTATAGTCTCATTTTTTGTAAATGACATTTTTTATCTAAAGTACAAATGGATTAGGTCATTTTAATTTTCAGCTCCCTTTGTGTGTGCTATCTTCCTGTTTTCACACAGACTTGCGTTCTTCTATTTCAGGGCTCCAAAGCTTGCTTCCTGAGAGACATCCCATTTAGTGCCATCTACTTCCCTGCCTATGCACACAACAAGAAATATTTTGCTGATGAAAATGGTTACAACTCACCTGGCAGCCTCTTGGTATCTGCCACAATAGCTGGTCAGTGATTTAGCTCTTCTTGTCTCTATTCTATTGTTATCATTCAATGTGTGTCGGTATGGTTTGGAAACACATTAGCCAATCAATGATATAAAATTTAAAAGTCCACCATTATTGAGAAAAGATAAAGAAGTAACCACTGTTAGCAGGGTTGCCAACTCAATAAAATAACATTTACTGACACATATAAGAACTCTCAACAAAATTTACGAACAAAAACAATTTTTTACTGACATTTTTAACATAAAATGTTGACCTTAAAATGAACAAATATGAAGCATAATCCAAGCATTGTAGCTAAAAAATGTTAAGTTTCCATTTGAGCACGTCTATATTACCAAGTTCATATTTTATAATGTTAGTTAATTGTATGACATTTATCATCATTGACAGTGTTTTATTCCTCCTGCTTATATACATATAAACATTTACTCTCTCGATCATTGTGGGAGTAGTTTTTCCCAGTTCATTTCTCAGAGTCAGTAAACTTTCCAACATTGGAGTAGTTTGTTTCTCAAGTTGGTTTTCAATAAACTAACAGCAGAAAAAAACGCGTTCTACTTCTGCTGTTCCATGTGGAAGCACCAACATTGTTTGGGAAAACTTCGAAAGCAGCGGAAATCTTAACTCTTTGTTTTCAATATTTCTAATCATTTGTCCAATCTGATGTCAGAAAGCATAATAACCTCCGTCAGCTTTAACATTGCTTAAATCCGCAACTTGGTAGCCAATAAACTCGGCGTCTAAACAATCATAATCTGCTGGAGACACAATTTGTGGAAAAAGCTGGGCCAGTTCTAAAACTTCCGACTGTTCCACCAATATTCTGTTAGTAGGTTTTAGTACTGACATGAGCTTCAGCACTCTCTTGCTAATAGGCATTCTTTTAGGGATTGCACCGACTGTATTGGTATAAAATGCAAGAACATCAACATAAAACTTTTCAACAATCGATAGATCATCTACTTTTTGCAGCTGTAGTTAAGTTTAATAACCAATGAATATGTTTTCGCACAATTTAAGGTTTGTACTTTTCTAGCTGTCCAGAAAGCTCTTACAGTTTATTAATAGAGCGTGGGATGTAACTAAAACAATTTAAAAATTAAAATTTGAATCAAGAAAATAGATATCACAAACATGATTTTTCTGATTTTTTTTTAAATGTTGAGATTCCACGTTTTTTTGTTTTTTTTTTATACGGATGTCTTAATTTGTTTACGGAATTTTACGGACAGGCATTTTTACAACAAATCTTTACGGACTGTCCGTAAATTTACGGACGGTTGGCAACCCTGACTGTTAGTGGCAACTTTTATTTTGTCTTAGAATTCCAAATCCAAGAGACAGATTCAGTTAGATAACCTGGTTAAGATTGTTGAGTTTTTTACAGAAATGTGATGTTGCACTAGCATTTTTATGATAAAAATTTATTTTTGCACTTGACAAAATATAGTTAGCTAAAAGTCATGACAAATTTTCTTCCAATATTTCAGGTATGCCAGCAGCCTTTTTCCCCACCCCTGCTGATGTGATAAAGACCAGGCTGCAGGTGGCAGCACGCAAAGGTCAAACAACCTACAAGGGTGTCATTGACTGTGCCAAGAAGATCTACGCTGAGGAAGGGATGGGGGCTTTTTGGAAGGGAGCACCAGGTCAGAGTTGGTTCAATTGTTTCAATCATTTAGAATGGGGCTGCGATAAAGCTTTTCAATAAAATACACAAACAAATCTTGTAATATATACAAGCTTTATTATTTAACTTATACAACAGTAACTATTTTAGCAAAAGTCTTCATTTGTACAATTAACGGTACTTACATAAGTAATAAAATTGTATTTCAATGATTAAGACATGCTATATCAAGAAAAATAGTTACATAAAGATTAAAAGACAGGAAAATTAATAAACAAACAATGACATGGGATATAAGAAAAAGGAGGAAGTATCAAAAGTTACAGCACAACAGGAAAAAGATCATCCATGGGATTAAACCAAATTGACAATATTACCTTACAGTAACAATAGGTTCCTGTGTTTAAATTACGAGCTAGAAGTAAATGCTATCCATCTTGGTTTTAAAATATTGACTTCTGAGACAACTGTTTGTAACATTAACTTTTTATAAGCTAAGTATTATTTCTGACTCCTTGATGTATGTGGTGTTTTTAAAGAGGTGTCCATATCATTGTTAAATCTTTTTCTCATGTGCAAACCTTGTCCCCACAGCTCGTGTATTTAGATCTTCACCACAGTTTGGTGTGACACTGCTGACTTATGAGTTATTGCAAAGATTGTTTTATGTGGACTTTGGAGGAAAGTAAGTTGTTTATTTAAGACAGTCTCTTCATGGACACAAGCCTATTTGAAAAATATTTTGCAGAAAGTGGGACATTTTACTGACAGGCAAAAATTCACCAATCAGTCTCTAATTTCATGGTCGACATTTAGCACATCATTTTATTTCTACTTCAGCCAACAAACTGATAAAGATTAGATATTAAAAAATGTATGTCTAATATAGATATAAATTTTAGGGCTGCGGAAATTATCGATAAATTTCTCGATTAATCGTTAATTTTCAAAATCAATTTCAATTATTTTAAGCGATAAAATATCGATTAAGATGACAGAAGGTATTTTAAATAATGTTGTCGATTTATTAATAAATAATTAATAATTAACACTAGTTTGCTTTTTTTACGTACAAATTCCTCTATTTAAAAAAAAACAACAGCATTTTAAAGTGTAAACATTAAAATAAGCTGTTCTATAAGGAAAATGATATTAAAAAAATTAAACATTGTTTTTACTTAATTAACAATAACAAAATTGAAATTCATTGACCTTATATTGAACCACTTACATTTAAATAAAAAATGTGAATTCTCTGTATTACCTCCCTTGAAATTTTCAGTCTAATGACGTCATACATCTTATTTTTAGTTTTCAAAAGTTAGCGATTAATTTTAAATTAATCGTTAACAGCCCTAATAATAATAAATTTAAAAATATGATGATTTTTATGAAGGAGACATCTGGGAATCTGATCAAAGCTCCTGAAATAGAAGATAGATGGAATATCAAGAATTTACTTCTGTATCCTTGTACAACATTAAATATCATTGACAAACTAAATTAGGGCTCAGCAGCTCCCTGTTCCTGCTCTCACTACCATGACACCAAACAATCATTTCTGTTATCTCAGTTCCCATGACGCTAAACAATCATTTCTGTTCTCTCCTTACAGCCGACCTGAAGGATCTGAGGCCAAATCTGTCCACCTGGAGGAAGTCCTCTCACGTAATCCAGACCATATAGGTGGCTACCGCATGGCCCTAGCAACATTTGACGGCATCGAGTCCAAGTTTGGTCTGATGCTCCCCAAGTTTAGGCCATCGACCCCAGCAAAACAATAACAGCTTGTCCCTCTAGAACCTTGTACAAATAGTCTGTGTGGTCTAGTTAACTTTGTCCCAGAATAAATTATTGGACATTTCCATCTGTGAACAGTCCCTCTTCTACCCAGACATTTTTTTTTAGTGATCTCATATGAGCTGATAGTTTTTTTTAATACTGGCTACAGTCTAAAGACATTTTGTGACTGTGTAACATCAACTTTAACTGAGTGAAAGAGTCGTGATTGTGTGTGACGAGACCTGTCATAATAATATTTCTATCAACCTATGTAACTGAATTGATGAACTGTAATTTAAGTGTGTATTGATCTCTTGAACTGATTGATGAGTTATGAGCAAGTATCATTTGATGGGTGATAGCGAGACAGTTGTAATGTGTGCAAGGTTGTGAGTTGTGTGGATATCTGCTGTGAGTGTGATGATGTGTTAATGAACTTAGATATGAATGTATTGTTATTGTCTGACATCTCTATTGGGTCTTGTTACTCAACTGGCCCTCTGAAATAATGGATATAAATCATCATTTTATTATTATTATTATTATATCATTGAGACTAAGGACAAAGAAAATGACTTCATGACTAGTACCAGTAGATAAAAAAAACTCACTCAATAAATATTTTTTTAAAGAATACAAATATTTAAATGTATCTAAATAAGACAATTTTATTATAAACTTTTCACATTCATGATTCAGTAGGATTTTGTATTCACATAATGGGAAATAAAATTATCATTAGCTAATACTAAAGACTGAATCTCATTTCAGTGAATGTCTATGTAACTCAAAACTTCAAGCACTATTTTTTACCATCAACTTGTTTTACCAGATGTGTATGCTCATCCAATCTTTTTCTTGTTAACACAAAACAATATTTGATTAGGACTATTATTTAGAAGCCTAGAGCATGAGAATGCCATATTATTAATTTTATTTCATTTGTACATTTAGGCTTTTTTTTTTAAAAAAAGAAATTAATAATAAATGTACTGGTGAGAAATGTATCATTTAAATGAAATGATTATTTTAGAGTAGTAGGCAACGACATCCAAGCCATAGGAACTTTCACGTGGATCTTTATTTGGCTTGACATGTTCAGCTAAAACTGTTGGATTATTTCTGTTCCATCTCAGATCATCTGATTAACAAAATTTAATAAAAAATTTTTAAAACATAATTTGATAACTTCACAAACTGCCTTGTCTTGAACCTGTCAACTTTTGGCTTTTAAATTTAAATGAAAATTTCAAATTTTGGTTCTGGTAAATTTTTAATTTTTTTTTGTTCTTTATATTTTGAATTATTTTTTTTCATAATGGTTAGTCAATTACTAAGAGAACAAATTATTTTTCTTTAGAATTTTGTTGATCTTTTATGAATAGATGTTTTAGTTTAGTTCAAATAACTTTGATTTTTTTTTACTTGTTTGGTGTTTAAATTTCTCATAACAAATCAACAACAAAAAACTATGATCTAGTTGTTGAAATGTCCCATGAATGCAAGTTATTAGCACTAACCAGAAGGTGAAATGTTTTCACTTGTAGCATCATATTTACCTAACCCTCCATCATGATATTAACAAGTGTAGTTTCAAACACTTTGGCTCTGAGATTATCAGTTTGTCTACACTCTATTTTCATAAGTGTCTTAACAAGCTTTTTGACTTTTTACTCAGTGAAATGTTTTTAATTTTTGTTTGTTTTTTGTAAACACCTAATATTGTGTATGACTGACAGTGTTGACAGCATTCACTGTGCAAATCTTTAAGTAATTTTTATTTTATGTTTTTAGTTCCTTCTACTTATTTCTCTGATCTGTCTACTTAAAGTTTGTTTTTAAATTTCCCAGGCTGTGGCTCTTAACATAAAATAAAAATTACCAGCTGCATCTTTAGAAATAATATTTACTCTGTAATTTGGACTGGGTTCTGAAAATTATTGATATTCATGTTACCAGGCACAATGGTATGGGACATGTCTGCACTAATGTTTAACATTTGATGTGAATGAATGGGAACAAGACAAATAATCCAATAAACTATTGTAATGATTCACATGGTGAGATCATATGTGTTTGCCCCCTACAATATATCTGGAGTACTAGCTGTACGTATGTATGTCTGCAATAACCAGGTGTGTACATACAGTGTACGTATGTGCAGTCTTAGATTAGAGCTACCCACACATTTTGTATGTACATTAAAGAACATTTTATTATTCCTTTGTTTGGATTGGTTCCATGGCTTTGTATTAATTAGTGTTTGACAGGGAGTTTGGTGGACTGCTCTTTTTGTCACACCGTAGCTGTGACGGAACGTTTCCTGACCTATACTTAACTTGATGATAATTTAGCTATGACGGCACAGTTTTTTAGTCATTTGGTTATGATCATTTTATTCTCCCTTGAACTAAATTGTAATACTTGAACTTTTGACAGTCTTGCAATTTGACGGAAACTTCTCTTGAACCTCTCTTATACATTACTCTCCCAAATGTTACAATTTTTACTGAGGTCTTAGTGATATCAACCTCTCTTATACACTACTCTCCTGAACGTTAACAATTTGCACTGCGGTCTTAGTGATATCGACCTCTTCTCATACACTACTCTCCTGAATGTTAACGATTTGTACTGATGTTTTAGTGATATCGACCTCTTCTCATACACTACTCTCCTGAATGTTAACAATTTGTACTGATGTTTTAGTGGTATCGACCTCTTCTCATACACTACTCTCCTGAATGTTAACAATTTGTACTGATGTTTTAGTGATATCGACCTCTTCTCATACACTACTCTCCTGAATGTTAACAATTTGTACTGCGGTCTTAGTGATATCGACCTCTTCTCATACACTACTCTCCTGAACGTTAACAATTTGCACTGCGGTCTTAGTGATATCGACCTCTTCTCATACACTACTCTCCTGAATGTTAACAATTTGTACTGATGTTTTAGTGATATCGACCTCTTCTCATACACTACTCTCCTGAATGTTAACAATTTGTACTGATGTTTTAGTGATATCGACCTCTTCTCATACACTACTCTCCTGAATGTTAACAATTTGTACTGATGTTTTAGTGATATCGACCTCTTCTCATACACTACTCTCCTGAATGTTAACAATTTGTACTGATGTTATATCATTGTTAAATCTTTT
>MUZC01000645.1:1156715-1173520 GCA_002072015.1 Radix auricularia | reverse complement strand
TTAGTGATATCGACCTCTTCTCATACACTACTCTCCTGAATGTTAACAATTTGTACTGATGTTTTAGTGATATCGACCTCTTCTCATACACTACTCTCCTGAATGTTAACAATTTGTACTGATGTTTTAGTGATATCGACCTCTTCTCATACACTACTCTCCTGAATGTTAACAATTTGTACTGATGTTTTAGTGATATCGACCTCTTCTCATACACTACTCTCCTGAACGTTAACAATTTGCACTGCGGTCTTAGTGATATCGACCTCTTCTCATACACTACTCTCCTGAATGTTAACAATTTGTACTGATGTTTTAGTGATATCGACCTCTTCTCATACACTACTCTCCTGAATGTTAACAATTTGTACTGATGTTTTAGTGTTTAACATCACACATTGGATACTCCATACCATTGCCATCAAATGTAGGAAGAGAATAATCAAATGAGAGGGTTGCAACTTTTTTGTCTAAAAACACAGCCATTTTAAAAAGTAAGCTTTAATTTTAATCTCCCACTAACATTATAATATATTGACTGACTTTTTAAAAAATTTCACCATTATTTACCAAAGTTTCAAAAAATGGACTATAAACTAAAAATAGCCTTTGTTATTAAGTTATACCTTGAAATACTGTGGGTTGCCAATCCTTAGTTTTTATATTCAAGTGTATGGCATCAATAATTACCTTTTAAAATATTGGTTTTTACTTTTACATATAGCAGATAAATGGAGTTGTGAAATATTGGCCATCGAACATTGCATCAAAAGAAAACAAATATAGTGGCACTGAAGGTAATTGGCTGTGATAAGTTCTTTTCTAATAAACTGTCGTTAAGTTTTTCTTTCTTATTAAACACTGTCTTCCATTTCTAAATAAAAATATCCATGACCATCTGCGTCACCCTTGCAGCTGTGAGATTATAATATTTAGAACTCAAGACATGTCTTGGTTCACCCAGCCTCAGCCACTGTACTTGATGGGCTAGTTACAATGGCAGGGAAGCCTCACTTGGTCATCATTGAGATACCTCTCACTTGGTCATCATTGAGATACCTCTCACTTGGTCATCATTGAGATACATACCTCTCACTTGGTCATCACTGAGATACCTTGTCATGGCATGTCCTGCTACCATGTTCTGTGGTGTGTCTGTCATCATAAGTTTCTTGACTGAGCTGTACCCATGATATCAAGTTGTGTCTGTGCCACAGTTCAATAGCTGTGCTGAGCCGAGAAAAGATTGAGAAATCCTGTGCTTTTGTGACTATTGTTGGTGTATGGTACTGATAATTTCAAACTGTCTACCTATGTCTTTGCAACTGAAGCATACAATAAATCTATATAAAATCTCATTATATAAGTATACGAATAAAGTGACTAATACTTTTACAATAAACTGCTTGTCTTGAGATTTCTTGGTACATAACTATTCTATGTCGTACGACTTACACAAATTTCATGTAATAAATGCTGTTTTCTTTTCAGTCCATTTGGAGTATCTGAATAGTTAGCTTGTTTACAGCAAGGAGTTATTCAAGTTTATGATGCTGCATTGTTTAAAATTCTTGCATCAGATCGCCTCTTTAGAAAGCAGAACTGATGTGCGTACCTAGAGTAGCGATATAACAGAACATAAAGTTTTGTTACACTTGGACCAACAGTTGTTTACTAGGAAAAATGAGAAGTTGAAGCCGAGTCCCAAACATGATGTGTAACGTACACAAGAACAGAACAGTGTATTGTTTTTATTGACCGGAATATTTGTTGGACAGCTATAGTTGTCCTACTGGAATCAAAGAAAATTTCTTAAGTCAACAAATCTTTCGAACAAATTTTTATTCAAATATGTTTTTTTATCATTTTACTTTTAAAGTAAAAACAGCTCTAAAAATAAAAACATTGATGTCAGGTTCAATTTATGTTTAATAGCTATGCAGAAGTGGCTACTCAATACTCAACCAATAAATGAGTTTTTTAATTCTACTATTAATGTTACCAATGAAACTACAAGAAACTTTATAAATACAACAAAACCCATTTGTTTCTTGATGCACACAGACTTCTGTGAACAGCCCACAGCCGTGCCATAGATCCGCCTTCAGGAAGACTCCAAGTGTGAAACACTCACATTCGTGATGTGAAGGAGAATCTTTTTAGCGCATTTTCGAGAAGTCGAATGCGCTATTGCACCCGTTTTGTCCGTCTGTCATCACCCTAGATCTCAGCATCCATATGTCCTAGACCCATGATGTATATATGTTTTTTGTATGTCCTGACCTGCCATTTGTGCATCAACACTCAGTTACTCGATCCGTTAAAAAAACCCCGTTAAAACTACCAAAAAACATTGCGAATCGAGAGATAACACTGGCGCAGGCAACAGCCGCCGTTGCCGGAAGTCTTAGTATTATCAAAAGTATTAGTTGTTTTTTTTTTTTGTTGTTGACGTCATTAGAATATGTGTACAAGTTTAGAGAGTTTTACGTCATCATTTGTGGTATATTCATTACACAAGAAAATTCATAAAAATATGTCTAAAATCTAAACACAATTACTGATAACTACATAATGCTGATATCTAACATAAGTACTGATACATAATACGAAAATGCGCTAACACGTCCTGAGTTCCAAAAGGGACCAGGCTTAACATGATTTTTTATTACCCACTCGTCATCAACCAACACGAGAGAAACAATATACAGTCGAACCCGGTTATGTCGACGGCCAAGGGGATTCCCGAAAAGCGTCGAGATAATAGGGTTGGCGAGATAAGTGGGTTTGACTGTACATAACCTTTATTTCTGACTAATTTGATCACAGATATGTCTTAATGTTACACCTATGCCCTAATGCCACACCTATGCCCTAATGTCACAGCTGTGCCCTAATATCACACCTATGCCCTAATGTCACAGCTATGCCCTAATGTCACACCTATGCACTAATGTCACACCCATGCCTTAATGTCACACCTGTGCCCTAATGTCACACCTATGCCCTAATGTCACAGCTGTGCCCTAATGACACTACAGTGTATTGATTACAGTCCAGGTCTGTCACAGGCACTGACATTTAGGCCTACATGGCGCACAGCAATAATTAAAGTTCTCATTTTAAAATATTGGCACAAAAACTGTTTCAGATTCAACCCAGTCTACTCAGAGGCGTCTCTAGGGTTGGTGCGACCCAGTTCATTAGATCATGTAGTCTCCCTAACGGCTTGTCTTTCTAGACTGCTCTCGAGTCAGCCACGGCTAAATAACGGGAACACGCAGAATTTTACAATTTGGTGTCATCCGGTGGTGTCCTCCACCCCCTCGTGGCGCCCTCCACCCCCTCGTGACGCCCTCCACCCCCTCGTGGCGCCTCTGAGTCCACTCATAAAGTATTTCTGTGTAAAACCCTGTCCTGAAGGGGTGACCTCCCCACAGATTCTATGTCTCGCTTAGAATTACAATAAATATATTACATAAACTTAATCCACCCCTCGGCCATATTTTATTACCTAAATCAAAACACCCCCCCCCCCCCCCCCCCCCCCACAGTGACAAATCTTGTCCCAAACACTTCACACACCAATTGGTTATGAATGTAAAATATTTACAACTTCTTAAAACACATGCATTTAGAAAGTATTGTGTCTTTGAGCTGTCAATTTGCTGGCGAGCGCTGTAGTCGTTGAGTTAAAAAAATCTACTGTATGCTGCTAAAAAGCGCCACATTGTTTTTATTCATTAGTATTTTTATATATATTATATATATATTTCTATTCTCTGTTTTTATCCACATGCACATGAACGCAGACTGCATGCCAAGCCTCAATGAAAGGTTATGGCGATCATAGGAGAAGAGAACGTGTGACGTGACGTCACCGTAAAACTTTTATCCCACGTGGTTATTTATGTCCAAACACATACTCGTTGGGGTCAGCAGGTTCTATCATTTCCGGTGGGTCGTAGCCCCGAATGTACCGGCATTTTCTCACGGAGTCCCAGATCTCGTCACTGCTGTCTCTGACGCCATAACTGTATCCGTTGTTTGACCTTTGCCCCGTGGCCCGGCCATTCCTTGCAGCTTCTTGCTGTCGCGTCCAGATCTGAGCAAACCTCAGGATGTCTCCTTCTGATTTGCGCCTCTGGCGTGAGTGGCCTTGACCCAGATAGGCTTCCGTTCCGATCTTTTCAACCTTACGATCTTTTTCACTGGCCACACTTGTTTTCTTCTTCATCGCCTTTCCAGAGCTTTGAGCAGCGTTCGGCTTGCCTACCGCATCTGCTTGGTGAGATTGATTTGTTTCATCTGAACAACCGTCGCCACGGTCATCTGTTTCCTCGTCTTCTTCAGCAACCATGTTTGACGGCAGGTGTTGCTGCATGCACAGCCTGAACTCTGCCTTGTCCCCATTGTGTGGCAGTCCCGCGTCAGGTCCGACCAACTGCCCGTAATGAAGGAAATCTACACTGATCGCGGGCTCCGAAGATCGGCGAGTTCTCCACCTTGTTCCCATCATCGCGTGACGCGCTTCTGCCTCCAAAATCTCATCGTCGATTCCTCCTCCATTCTCTTGATGCACGAATATTGCCGTAACATTCTTTACTTTTACCGGAGAGCTCTCGACCTCCTTCTTCAATTCTTTGTCAATGTTCGGAAGAGACTTTTTGCTCGCAGCTGCACCATTTGTTTGTTCATTTTGTTCATCGCTCGCCTTGGTTTTCCTAGAACTCAGAGGTCCGTTGCTGTTTTTATTATTTTTAGACGTCTGCGCTTGGTCGCTGATAGAGGTGGCGATATTTGGTATGCTTCCCCTTCTTGGGGATTTCTGACGTTCCACGCCGTTCGCACTGCTGCCTGCGTGGTGTTCGCTGCGAGGGGTGACGGGGATGGACGCAATGCTGAGTCGTCGTCGACTTTTTGGAGAATTGGATGCGCCAGGTGACTTCAGTGATGTGGTTTCTCGAGCGAGTTGTGGTAAGGAACCTCGCCTTCCTGAAGGTCTTGGCGTCAAATCTGAAGATAAAATTGTTTTATTAGTCACTTGCACTTAAGCCAGTTCTAGTTGTTTCAACACCGGGTCAGAGGCGTCACTTAGGGGGGTGCAGACCGGGTGACACCATCACAAGGGGTGACACCAAAGTTTAGAATTATAATGTTCCTGTGAGTTGGCTGGGGCACACTCGGAGGAGATCTACGGGTTAAGTCGTTAGGCCGTGACACCAACCGGAGTGACGCCTCTGTATCAAAACAATACATGAAAAAAAAATGTAATTCCTGGAGAGATTGGTGTACGTTTTTTCCTGTGTGGAACGGGGGGGGGGGGTCTGGTTATTTGAATTACCGATTTAAACAGAAAAATAACCATAAAGAAGATATACTTACACAAACACTAACAACGAAACACGCCATAGATTATGCACTTTTCGCCTCAAACAGATCAATGATGTTATGATTTTCTGTGGTCGTTGGATTTGTTCATAAATATCGATCCCTTTCCCACGCGGGTCATGACAAATATGTTTACCAACCAGTTTAATAGAGACAAGGATATAGTACAACTTGTAACACATGTAGTTTAATAGAGACAAGGATATAGTACAACTTGTAACACATGTAGGCCTACTACATTAATGTTTACCAACCAGTTTAATAGAGACAAGGATATAGTACAACTTGTAACACATGTAGGCCTACTACATTAATGATTCCCACTCGTGAACTCGCGGACATTTTCGTGACGTCCGAAGGTTAAATAAAAGTGGTTGAACTATTTGACGTATTGATTCAAACTAAAATAGAGATTGTACCTTTGATATGTTCTGGAGATTTTGTTAAATAAAGATTGTACCTTTGATATGTTCTGGAGATTTTGTTAAATAGAGATTGTACCTTTGATATGTTCTTGAGATTTTGTTAAATAGAGATTGTACCGTTTATATGTTCTGGAGATTTTGTTAAATAGAGATTGTGCCTTTGGCATGTTCTGGAGATTTTGTTAAATAGAGATTGTACCTTTGATATGTTCTGGAGATTTTGTTAAATAGAGATTGTACCTTTGATATGTTCTGGAGATTTTGTTAAATAGAGATTTTGCCTTGGATATGTTCTGGAGATTTTGTTAAATAGAGATTGTACCTTGGATATGTTCTGGAGATTTTGTTAAATAGAGATTGTACCTTGGATATGTTCTGGGGATTTTGTTAAATAGATATTGTGCCTTTGATATGTTCTGGAGATTTTGTTAAATAGAGATTGTGCCTTTGATATGTTCTGGAGATTTTGTTAAATAGAGATTGTGCTTTTGATATGTTATGGAGATCTTGTTTAATTTTTTTTTAACAATGATATATAATGCTATGGACAATATATTTAAATTGAGAGAAGGTAAGGAAGAATCTATTTCCTACTCATTTACATCTTGACACGAACAGCTCTCTATTTCTTGAGAATCCTGTTTCTGACTGCTCAACTGCCATCCAATCAATGGTGAACATTTTAACCATTGACTCAACTTTGAGGTGTTCTTCAACATGAAACAATCGGTTCCCTTACTATCAATTACCTTTTTAATCACGATTGAAGAGAAATGCACACATGGGCCTGAAATGTAAACTTTAGTAAAGATATTTGCGTACCTGTTGTTGATGTTATTGTTGTTGTTGTTGTTTTCCCCAAGAATAGAGCACACAGGCAACTGTTAGCGATATACACTATTTTATACAAAATACGAATTGGCTGGTATCCCGATGACAGGTTGTTTATTATTGACATCAAAATTCTGCTGACTCTCAATGTAACTAGCCAGTGACTCAAAACTTTTCCCCTTTTCTTAAGAAATATAAATCCTGTTTATAAATTATTTTGTTTGATAAAGTCGAACTAAAATTCGAAATTTTTTCTTGAAGTTAAAAATTTTAAAAATTCACCAACACCATAACAAAGTAAAACAAGGATGTTTAAACTTTATTAAACAAAGAAGCACAATATTGATTAGCTTAAACTTCCTAAGAGATTGGATAATTTTATCTGCTACCCCTATCATTATTTAACACTATGGATTAGGCCGAAAGAGCTTACTTTACATGCTGTATTCAAACGTTTACGACCCCGTGTCATAATGACGTAAACAATCTGTCCCTCTGCCCAGCCTCTACCTGTTGTTAATTTTCAAGGAGGACCCCAATTAAGTGAGTATGTACGGGTTAAAAAAACGTACAGCTCATCTATATTTAAAATAGTACCTAGGGATGTAATCATTTATTTTATAAGATCAGTCCTTGACCTTACACACACACTCAGACATGTTTCTGTATAGTCAGTCTCACTTTATTATTAATGTGGCCCACCATCTCACCCCACTCACCCCTCCCCCTTTTATACACACCTGGAGACATTTCTCACCCAGCCTAATACAAACACAGAGCGCCATTCAATCGACTACAATAATTGATGACTTCCTTGTTAATGTTTTTATTGGACCTAGTACGGTAATACGGGGGGAAAGTACCGTTCCCTGATACTGATAGGTTGCATACCAAGAACCCAATAGATTTCCCATTTGAGAGATCAGTAATTCGAGTTAAATTAGGTTCATAAAGTTACGATTTAGCAGGAAAGACGGATGTGAAGGAAGTTTGACAAAATACAATAGATTGGCATGCACCCTGTTTTTTAAAATTATTTTTATTTTTTTTGTGTTCTTTGTCTTAAAAAAGTTGTGTGTATTTAGGTGTTCTTGATTTAAAATTAAGACATTTGTAACATTTAAGATTAAAATGCAAATCAATTATTAATGATAATTTAAGTTTATAGAATATGCATCTTCCGTATGGGACCGTCAACTAAAGGAAACATTGATTAGCTAGAACAAATGTAAATTTAATAAAACCTTTTAAAAAACAAGTTTTTCCCTATAAATCCTTTAAATACGAGACATAACTAAAAGGATGTTCATTATAATACGCAGGGCAAAACAATCCGAAATACAAAATTATAGTTATGTCTCGTAAAACGTGTTTAATATAATGCGCACCGATCGTGAATATATTTTTTAAAAAGTCATGTCAATGTAATGCGCACCTTATCGCGCGACAGGAAAGGTTGTTGAACAGAATACGCACTACGACACTCGGTCTCAAAAATAAAATAATACAGAGAGATAAATAAAATAATTTTAAAATTCAATAATTCAATTACAGTACATTCGATCGATCTGAAATTTCGATACGTCATTTTTATCATCGGCACAAGTCTGCTTGCAAATGTTCATCTCGCTAGCTTACGAGAAAGTGGGTTAAAAATGGTCCAAAGTTTTTCCGGCAAGGGCTCAGACACCACAAGTTAATAAAAAGGGATTTAAATAAAAAAAGAGCTGTCATATTCTTTACCGGAAATGACGTACACACGACAAGAGTAACACAATAAGCTAAATTGTTAAACCTTGAAACATTAGATGATAGCAGAAGAAAGAGCAAGGTAATAATAATACTATGATACATAAGACAATTAATTCTAACTTGAAGTTACAACACACCGATAATCTACTATAGACCTCAGATCATTATCATCACCAGCTCCGTGACCCTTGCGGTCATTGCGGTGGGGGGGGGGGTGCATGAATACATCTACAGACAACGATTCTCCAGTTGCCTGTCTTGAGCGGCGGCCAATAATTGCCTCAATGCCATCTCTGCCCATTCCTTTATGTTGTCAAGACAGCTTTTCTGCGTCGACCTCTTCGGTGGCCCCCTCCTACGGTGCCTTGGAAGATAATTTTTGTCAGGGTATCATGTCGAAGGATATGAAACAACCATCTTACATCTCTTAATTGTTGTTATAATTGTTTCTTGACGACCCGCAATAGAGTTTATTTTGTCCCAGACACATTCATTGGTCATGTGTTCTAAAATGGAGATCTTGATAGACATTGACATAAAAACAATTTTCTTATTCCGTATGCACGAACAAGCACATACAGATTCTCGTTTTCCTCGTTCGGAATTTAGACGTGGGATGGGTTGCCTGAGGAAACCAGGGAAACCAACACCCTATAAACATTTAAAACTCTAATTAAGAAATCCAAGACTAGACATATTGAGACATTGATAAGCGTAGGACGTAATAATCTTCTGCACAGATCGAGCGTCTGTAACGGATAAGATAATCTTTAAAATGTACACACATGAAATATACCTTTGTAGTGTGTGGATGCATATCGGGTTGTCTGATAACAAATTTCTCCCCTCCCACACGAAGTGCTGCCCAAGAGTTATGGGGGGGGGGTCTGTCAGAACGCACTCCCAAACTGCTGTGGTTTGGTGTTTATATTTTGAGTTCACCCTGAAGTGAATCAATGGTGAAATTTATTTGATCTATCGTTTCTCTCAAGTGACTTTCTAACAGGGAGGGTGACATAACAACAGAGCTGTATGACTCGAACCATGTCTTACTAAATCCTCTAGACAATGTAAAAATGCATGATTGATGAATTAGACGTGTGACATGCTCCGCGTAAACTTGACGGTTTACACAATTAATCGAAGACAGACAATGAACAGCGAGTCTCAAACTATGTACAGCAGACAAAGGCTTCATTCCCTCACAGCAGGAGACGTGAGTCCCAAGTTGAGATTAACAGATCGATAGATGGCATGAAGAAACAATGTGATAAACACGTTATCAAAGTCTCTAAGTCCTTTGATTCTCAATGTTTAAAGTGCCAACAATTTTTTGTCCTAGGTAAAAATCATTTACGAAACTGTTGCTCTTCAACATCGCAACATGTAAACTTTGTTTATTAACATTAGGATAACTTCGAGGAAAGTTCTCTCTGTTCTTCTCAGTGACGGAAACGTAGTCATACACTCTCCTCAAACTAATAACGCTAAGTACATGAATACTTCAGGAGTATATGGTGGCGAAGAGAAACTCTGATGTCTGAAATACTTTCCGCCAGTATCACTATTTACTTCCGAGAGCGTCTTCACAGCTCTCCTCGGGTTTACAATACATCTATCTATCCGTATAATTCACAAGAAATTAAGAAAATGCACAAGACATGTGAAAATAAGCATGATGATTGACCATCGCTAGGGTCGACCATTCACAGTTTATGGATGGCAAGCGAGGATGGTGCAGGGTCGGGGGAAGGTAACAACAACCAAAGTGCGTATGTCTCGAGACCAAAAATTCGGCGGTGGCCCCCCTGCCCCCTTTCAGAAGTTAACTTGCGCTGTTCTCATTTGTTTTTCGTGCTGCTGTTTGTTTTCCTCCCACCCCCCCTTTTTTTTTTGCACTATCTATGACCTCGTCTGCGGCGTAGGCAACGCAGCGGGTCGTATCTAGTACGAAATATTTCATTGGTTCTAGTTACTTGCTGCAAGAATTTATACACATTTTTAACAACATTTTCTTTGTTATCGATGCCTTACTTGTAGTTTACAGGGATTTATTTTTTTAATAGACCAAAGTGATGGAGAAATCGGATATTAATGGCTTTTGGTTAGTTTTAAGATTATAATCATTTACCATGCAAGTCGTCAAGATCCGTAGATGAGTGTTTGATCTTTGTGAGGTCAAGGCCCAGTTGGTGGAGCTGTCTGTCAAGTCTCGCCTCACTCTGGCGTTGGCTGGCGTTAATCTCGTTCAGTTTTTTATCCAGTATCTTCCTGGAGTGGTGCTTCTGGGTGACCAACCATTCCATGGTGTCGCCGCCCTTGTCAGTTTCAAGCCCAGCTTTTTGAATTACCTGCAAGTCATGAAGAAGAAAATATTAAATACTTGTATCTTTTGGGAATAGGCTACAGACAATGTTTCTGTGTTAGGAGTAGTGAGATATACCATTTAGGGGATAATCTAGAGCTAATGTTCTTTGTAAGGACATATACCTTTTAGGGAATAAGCGAGAATCAATGTTTTGTATTAGGGCCTACACCTATTTAGCATAAACCATAATAAATGCCATTCATCTATTCCTTTATTCTATTTCTCCACAATATTTTATCCCAGATATAAATAATATAATAGTCCAAGTCACTGGATGTGGAACGCTGAGGAACGATGTACAACAGTCTATAGCAGTTGAAAAATCGTGTGGTGATTAGCGCTGTAAAAATATTTAATATGATGACATCATTGTTTGGTGTGTATCGGTGCGCAAAATACAACCCGTATTATTAAATACTTTGCGTACATCTCAGAAAGTTTAATATTTCATATTTATCAAAAAAGGACAAGTTAGTTGGGCTTTTGAAAAAGGTTGGCGCCGTAGCCCTAAAACAAAGTGGGCGCCGCAGGCTCCACGGCGCCCCGGCACAATCTAGTTCAAGCGATGTTTAATCAATTCCTCACTCTTGAATGAACCAAATTGCTTCTCATTTTTACTAGACACGAAATATTCAAACATTTAGAATAAAACAACAAAGCTTTTGAAATAAATTTGACCTTGTGACAGCTAAGTTGCAATCATAGAGTGCATTATCATAAAACCTTCCATAAATAATTTACCGTATCACCTCACCTTTATCCCCCCACCCCACACACACAAATGTCTCAGCCAACTCGTTATAACTAATGTCTGTACGGGCTCTCGCAAGATCCGCGCAGACCGAAGCTCATAATTTAATGACTGTAAACTAACTCTTAAAAAATGTCTTTGATCCATATCTTGTCACTTTCAATTGAACACTTTCTTCAATTTCAGCATGTTTAAGAGATACGTGGGCCATAATTTATCAACTGAATAACATGATAAATTAAACAAACCTTTAAAAACAAAACTTTTTGACTATAAATCCCGTATATATGAGACATTACTAAAAGCAGTGGCGTAGCTGGGAGGGGTGGCCCACCTTAGGCGGTACACTTTTAGAGGGCGGCATTTGTGGGCAATTGAAAAGTACAGCAATTTCCCACAACCACCTTTTTTTCCTTTTGAAGGAGAAAAACCAAGATGTAACAAAAATATTCGTAATTTTTTGTCCTAATTAACGGATTCGCACAAGATTTGTTTGATTACAAAGTGAATGTTACAACTAACGCAAAACCGTTCAAAAAATTTTAATCGCTCAAAAGGTATAGCTTTGTTTGTAAACTTAAGCGGTATAAGTCACAGATGACGCTTTTATTTTTAAAAAAAAAAAAGAAAAGAAAAGAAGTATCCAAAACCACACCACCACTGGGCCAAATAATGTGTGCTTTTTAATATTAATTATTAATATCATCTCGGCAGTATTTGTGTGGAATTTCGAGATTCGCAGGATGATGCACGAAAAAAGTACATTCAAGGCATGGTGGTTTAAATATTTTGTGTTCAACTTGCAAGTAGTAATTTATATACACCATTTCAGTTTTCAGAAGATTATTATGGGTAAGTTATTAAAATTAAAATTTATTTTGTTTTTACTGCATTAAAGTAGCACAAATAATTTGTGTTTTTCATTAAAAGATCGTTATTAATTGAAAATAAAAACGCCTATACAATTAAAGTAATGTGCAAATAATGTAAATTTTGCCTATTTTATTGAAAATTATTAAGATTTATGACAGGAGTATGACAATATTCAAATTTCTCCTTAAATAAATTTAACAATATGAACAAATTATTTCCAAAAAGATATAGTTTAAAATTTCAAGCGTCTTGGAAAAATTGACATCCGAAGAAGTAACTAGTAAAACGAGATCAGATGGTAGAATTTTGCTTCATTCAGTACATACAATCTTTTTTAATTTTTTATGCTATCTCATTTTATGGGAACCCGAATTTTTTAAAAATGTTATTAATGAAAACGCAACCCATTTCATGAAACAAAGATATGTACTAATAGAAAAAGCTGTTATATTAACCTAACGAATTGTGAAGAGTAGGCGATATCAACTGAACGCGCAGTCAATAACCCCTTTTCGGACCATGACGGCCTATGGGCCAAATGAAGTAGCGTTCACAAATTTCATTGAAAAGTGGATTGGGTGGCTAGCACGATGCCCGGGGGGGGGGGCTTGCCAGCAACGAGGCTCTAACCCGTGACTCTTTGCCTCGGTTCGACAGTCCAGCGCGCTACCGCGTAGAAGGAGAAATAAATACCACTGGGGTAAATTCAGAAGACGTTGTTCTATCTTTAGAACGAGAATACAACGATAAATATTTGTGTTCATGGATAGAATAATAAAAGAAAATAAAAGAACGCTTTGATGAGTTGCATGACCTTGCAGGAAAATATTCTTATATAACAGCATGTAACCTACCAAAACAGCATTTGAAAATCAAATTAATTATTTTATTGACATTGATAAACAACAGGTCAGTATTGAAAGAAAAGGATCCAGGTTCTTGCGGCTGTAACTACGCTACTGGATGGAGAGCCATTGTGTTAGGAAAACGGGGTTGGGGGGGAGGCAGGCCCCAATGAGTGTAAATCGACATGACGAATGACCCTCACTTGGGTCAGCCAATAAAAGTTTATGGTTGGCAAGCTAGGGTTGTGCAGGGTGGGGGCTGATCTCAAGACCAACAATGCGCCAGCCACCCCCCTCCCCACGACGTTCACTAGCGTTGCTCTGGTTTCTTCGTGCTGTAGTGTGTGTCCGTTCTCCGTCCCCCCCCCATTTTCTTTGCACTATCTATGATCAAGTCTGCGACGTATGCTACGCCGCGGGTCACATCTAGTAGTTATTATATTGTTACGTGTCGAATAGCCAGGAATTCATTTTAAAGTTTGACATAGATTATATATTGTTGTCATCTATTGAAATTCTCTTATTTTATATATTACAGACCCCTCCCCCCCACCACACACACATATTCCCTGAAATTTTCTTCAGATTAAAGGATGAGATCATTTCTAGTGTGTGTAGAGATTTATCTGAATGGATTATAAATCTAGTGCTTAAAGAGACGTGTGTGTGTGTGTGGGGGGGGGGATTTAAAAGAGTAGTCACCAAGGAAACGGATTTTTTGTATTTAAAATAATTAATGAAATTAATCAGTTAAATCTCATACACTCGCAAAGTCAACGGTTCTAAAATCTCTATTTATTGGCCTGAGGCAAACTATCTTTCATTTATTAGGGAACCGCTTACAGACTTCTCTACTCTAATTTGGAGACTTAATTTCAAAGTCCAGTAGATGGCTGATGTACTAAAATAATGTATGTTTGTTTTCTATATGACTACCGACTCCTCTCATTAACTTCTAGAGTAATCTCATCTTATGAGCAACACAGCTGTCTTCTTAACAGTTGTTCTACATAACATAGATACAGATTTGCTTCGATCACCAAATATTTGCTCTCTTGTTCTAGGATTGCAATGTTCGATTAAAAGGAAGAAGTCTCCACATACAATTTAAGCAAATGTCATAGCATCCTTGCCCTTAGAGTATTATTTTAGTTTCTCTGTGAGTAGCTTCTACGAAACGTTTTAGTACTATACGTTTGTAAATAATTTCAGGAATCATTGGCTTCATGAAGTTCATGTTTCCAAGTGTCAAAAATAAATAGATTTAATTGTGACTAACACTGTACTAACACAGTTCCTGCATATGTTCATGTGTTGAGCTTTTCGTCTGCCTCTATTAGTTTTTCTATAGATTTAAAAAAAAAAAATCAAAAAAAATTTTAAAAAATGGCTGCATGCTGTATACACTATTTTGATATAAAATTAAGGACAAGGAAGTTGCCGCCCCTAACCAAGTGCGACCCAGGGCATTTGCCCCACCCCCTCGCCCCCCTCGCTACGCCACTGACTCTGTAGGCATGATAATGCTGACAATAATGGGTGGACTTTAGGATATGATATTGCTGACAATATAAATTTTAAAGTTGTGTGTGTGTGGGGAAAGGTAGGGGGGCGCTCTATAAGAACGGACGAAACAATGACGAGCCACACGTGTACATTTCATTGATCCGCGCACGTATTGCATTCCCATTAGATCTAACTGTAACCAAGAAAACTGACCTCTCAGCGTATCACGAGGTCGGGGGGGGGGGCGCTGTCTAATTAACAACATGTCATTTATGGAACTGTCAAGATGTCATTTACGTAACTGTCAGATGTCATCTACGGATCTATCAAGGTCCAGCCCTTATTTTGCTGAGTCGGGTGAGGTTGAGATCACAGAAGTGTTTTAGAGATTAGGGGCCTGTCACAAGGTTCAGCTAGACGCGCGTTTAATTACCTAAATAAAACCCCCGGATTGTACAGTTCAGCGATTCTCAACCTAATAGCAAGACCACCGTAGATTCACAGCCATGTATAAGCCTCAGAATGAATCAATTGTCGGATGCCGAGACTAGAGTATGTTTAGGATTTATGTACCGGTTTACACATAACACACATGTTTTCTAAAAGTACAGTGCGGTGTCAATAAATACCACGGTGTATGTATCAGTTTTATAACACACATGTTTTCTGTAGGTACATTGCGGTGTCAAATACCGCGGTGTATGTATCAGTTTCATAACGCCAGCTCATCCCATCCATTTGAGGATATTATATAAAAGCTTTAGACATCTATTTAGAAAAGCTTTTTACAAAAATTATCATACAAATTTAGTCTATGTTTAAATGCTAAAAGGCTAAAATTAATATTAGTTACATTCAATTTAAAGAATTTGTTTTAAAAAAATCACTATTTAATGTTATGTTGAAATGTTAGTAGAATCTATATTATAATTTTTAAAAATAATTTGAAGAGCCATCGTGTTAACCCTGACCATGACTCACCAGGCTTATCACAAAAGATTATATCCAGGTTCATTTGATGACTACTGCTCTACGATAATTCCGCTGAATGCACGCTAAACTCTAGCCTTTTCCCCCACAAGTAACAACGATTTGAAATAACTACATCTATAGAGGCACTTCATCGATGTTTATTTGTAGAGTGTGTTTATTACTTGCAAGATCCAGTGTCTTTATGATTATATCAAAACGATCCCCCCCCCTCCCCGTGGCAATCTGGCAATCACATCGCCTTTAATACGCAACCCAGATCAAAACAGAAGTTTGTACTTGAGTTCTCTAAGACGATCACTTAGAATTGGAAATATAACCGGCATAATAGAGTCTATAAATGATATATGAATGGCTTGACTAAAGATCTGATCGAACTGTAACAACTGTAACTTATTGAAATCAATATTTTGGTGTTGAGAATATAATATTAAAGAAATCTAATCTGTGTCAGTGGACGTTAGTTGAATCCTACAGATATGTGACAGTGGACATTAGAGGAATCTTACAGATATGTGACAGTGGACATTAGATGAATCTTACAGATATGTGACAGTGGACATTAGAGGAATCTTACAGATATGTGACATTGGACATAAGTTGAATCTTACAGATATGTGACAGTGGACATTAGATGAATCTTACAGATATGTGACAGTGGACATTAGAGGAATCTTACAGATATGTGACAGTGGACATTAGTAGAATCTTACAGATATGTGACAGTGGACATTAGATGAATCTTACATATATGTGACAGTGGACATTAGTTGAATCTTACAGATATGTGACAGTGGACATTAGTTGAATCTTACCGATATGTGACATTGGACATAAGTTGAATCTTACCGATATGTGACAGTGGACATTAGTTGAATCTTACAGATGTGTGACAGTGGACATTAGTTTAACCCTACAGATATGTGACAGTGGAGATTAGTTGAATCTTACAGTTATGTGACAGTGGACATTAGTTGAATCTTACAGATATGTGACAGTGGACATAAGTTGAATCTTACAGATATGTGACAGTGGACATTAGTTGAATCTTACAGATATGTGACAGTGGACAT
>MUZC01000645.1:1101040-1121727 GCA_002072015.1 Radix auricularia | reverse complement strand
CTTTAGTGTTAGATTGAGAAAAAAAAGTAGCCAGTTACCATTCCGTGAGGGTACTCAACAGTCTCAAAAATTTTCATGACGATCGGATGAATAGTTTAGTCAGTTACCACGGACAAGCACACACACACACACACACACACAGACATATTTTCATTTTTATATATATAGATTAAGACTGTCGGGTCTGAATCGCGCAGTGTTAAGAAGTCGTAAAAAATTTCCCGAATCGTGTTTTTTTTTAGCCAAACTTTTTAAAATGGGAGTTTAGGAATTTATAAGGAATTTTAGATTGACAATTTAAAAGAAAGTATTTACATTCTTGGATGAAAATAAAATAAAATAATTTGAAACATGCTCATTTTCAAATAAGAAATACTTTTTTTTGTGCTGGTGCGAGGCTCTTTGACGTCATATTTGTTTATTTTTAGCGTGTCTAGGGTTTTTTTTATTTCGGATCTAGTTTTTTTTCCTGACGCTTTTGCTAGGTTTTTCCCCAACATTGTCACTGACAGTAGACTGCAGACAGTTTACAGTCAGATTGTATAAGTGTATTACTATTAAGTAATATAATTAATTAGTCTTAGCCCGAATCATCATAAAATGTTTGTTACATATAAAGGACCAAATCATTAATAATATGTAAACATATAACAATCTATGTAACCATGTATGATTGATTCATTATTATTAAATTTCAAAACATTCATTTTTAAAAATATATTTTTATCAATCACAGACAAATTTATATTACCAGAGTATCCAAATAACTTTTTTAAACTTCATGATGTTAACATTTAAAAGTATAATATATATTTTGGCTTTGTAGCCAAGTTTTTTAAAAAAACGTACAGATTAAATAAAAATTGAAAGTACCCTATTAAAAATTGCCTTAAAAATGCAAAAATATTCATTATTTTTTTAATTTGGAAGTCAAAAGTCATTAAAATGAATGCGAAAGCATTTTATTGAAGTTGCCACTTTTCAGATTTTTCCCAAAATTTTTAATGCATTTCGGAATTTTTAGCCCAATTTGGGAATTTTTTTACTCCTGGCTGGGAAAATCTGGCACTTAAGACTTCGCAACTCTGGAATCGCAATCAGTTTAATAGATAATGTTTATAAATTTATTTAGTTTTTTATATTTTCAAGAGTTCGTGCAAACATTTGTACACTTTTATTATAACATTAAAAAGTTTGGGGGCCCCAAATCGTCGGGGGCCCGTGGCTTTAGCCCGCTCAGCCCCCCCCCCCCTTAATCCGCCATAGGTCAGAATGTTCCAACAAAAATAACTTCAAATAGAATTAATAAATGCTGGTTCAATTTTAAATTTTAAAAAGTATTGCAAACTAAAGGAGAATTTATTTAAGAAATTTAAGGCTACCAATTTAGAAAGGATACACAAAAAATACTTAAAAATTTAACACCTGACACAGAAACTTAGCCGTAACCTCCAAAATAATTATATAAACAATGTGATAACTAAAGATAACAATAAAAACTTTTGGTCCTTTATCAAATCTAAAAAAATGGAGCCTTCAGGTATAGCCACACTAAAAGGCTCAAATAATAAAACTAGGGCTGCGGAAATTACCGATTAATCGGTAAATTATTTTATCGATTAAAATTATTTTAATCGATAAAATAGTGATTAAAAATAGAAAAATGTTATTGTTTTTTTAATGAATAATTAATAATCGTTTTTATTTTATAATTATTTTTTTTACGTACAAACTTCTCCGTTAAGGGAATCAAGTACGAGTATACTGTAAAATAACCTGTTTTATAAGGACAATGATATTAAAAAAACATTGTTTTAACTATTTAACAATAACAAAATTTAAATTCATTGACATTATATTGAACTAGGTTCTACTTATTTTTAAATATATCCCTTAACAATAATACGTGTTTTAAATTTAATTAAATTAAATACTTAGGTTATGGGCATTTTAAGAGATGCAATAAAATGGCACAAAATATGGAGGAAAATGAAATAGTGAAAAAAAAAGAGATTATGAGGTCTTAGAAAAAAATCATAGCTTTCGAACCACTTTGGGATAAAAAGATGATTTTTATGTTTTTACTAATCATCAAACAATTTCCATACAGCTGTATTACTTTTATATTTATTAAATTAATTTGAAAATTTGATTAAAGTGCCTTAACTTTAATACGTTATTTAACTTGTTTTCAGTGCTAACTGTTTAAAAAATAACTTAATGATAATATGAATTGCCCATTTTTATTACTTCCCTTGAAATTTTCAGTTTAATGACGTCATACATCTTTATTTTATCTTAACAAAATTATCGATTAATTAATCGGTAATTTTTCAAAAGTTAACGATTAAATTTAATTTAATCGATAACAGCCCTAAATAAAACATATAATGATAATGAAACTAAAGCTAATATCCTTAAAACAAATATTTTGCATCATCATTTTCTGCCTCAGGCGACAAGGAAATTTCAATAAATTTAAATAAATTGGAAGAAATAGGTAACATAACTGTAGATGAGATAGGTATACATTCACTCCTAAAAAACTTTAAAATAAATAAAGCTACTGGCCCAGATGAATTACCTGCCAGGTTATTAAAAGAATTAAGCAATGAACTGTCCCAAATCCTTGTAGTTCCTTTTCAAGCCTCTCTAAACCAGGGTAAAGTGCCCAGGATTGGAAATTAGCCAATATAACGCCACTCTTTAAGAAAGGTGATAAATCCGATCCTGGTAATTACAGACCTGTATCACTTACTAGTATCACAAGTAAATTACTGGAACATAGAATGTATAGCAGAATAGTTAACCACCTTGACAAATATAATGCCCTATGCCAACACCAACATGGCTTTAGAAAGAACAGATCATTTGAAACAGAATTGATAGGCCTAATAGATGATCTATCAAAAGGCTTAGATAATAATGATCAAATATATACAATATTACTAGACTTCTCAAAAGCATTTGACAAAGTTCACCACCTTAGTTTACTCAAAAAACTTAAATACTTTGGAATCTCAGGTCCCTTATATCACTGGATCCAAGATTTCCTATTGGGTAGGGAGCAAACTGTAATAATTAATGGATCTAAATCTACACCAATAAAGGTTAACTCAGGAGTTCCACAAGGAACTGTCCTGGGTCCCTTACTATTTTTAATTTTTATAAATGACTTACCCAACAATATCTCAACAGGAACTAAAGTTAGGTTATTTGCTGATGATTGTATAATCTATAGAACAATCAAGTCAGAACAAAATAGCAAAATTTTACAAAAAGACTTAGATGAACTAATAAAATGGGAAACTAACTGGAGTATGTCCTTCCACCCAGAAAAATGTCAACTGCTAAGAGTAACAAAAGAAACAAATAAATTCAAAATATTTCATTCATGGAAAAGAACTAACCCAAACTAAAGATGCGAAATACTTAGGAGTCATAATAAATGAGAAACTATCTTGGAATCCCCATGTCAATGAAGTTATTAAAAAATCAAACAAAACCTTAGGCTTTATAAAAAGAAACTTTTACAAATGTAACAAAGATATAAAACTAAAATGCTACCCCACCCTGGTGAGACCTATACTAGAATATGCATCTTCTGTATGGGACCCATCCACCAACGAAAATATTGATAAGTTAGAACAAATCCAAAAAAGAGCTGCCAGATTCATTACTGGAGAATATTCAAAACTGACAAGAGTAACACCGTTAGATAAATCATTAAACCTTAAAACACTAGAGGATAGAAGAACCAAGAGTAAATTAGTAATTATACATACGGCAATTAATTCTAATTTAGAAATACAACACAAAGATAACCTAATACAACCCTCAAATAGACATAAAGTTAAAAACACCTTTCTTATTCCATATGCAAGAACAAACACATACAAGTTTTCTTTCTTTCCGTCCGGTATTGGGGCGTGGAATGCGTTGCCTGATGAAACCAGGAAAGCCACCACTTTATCATCTTTTAAAACTCTAGTAAGAATACAGGACTAAACACAAACCATAGAAACACGTAGGATGCAATAATCTTCTGTACAGAAGGAGCGTCTGTAACATATAAGATAAGATAAGATAATTCGGGATTTTTTTTAATCCTGCCTGGCAAAATCTGGCAATTGGACTTGGCAACACTGTCTAGCGCTGGCATTATCACCCTCAATAAAGGGAGTCAACTCTTGTTAATCCAAGGGAAATAATATTAAATGTGAATTTTTAAAAATAAATGTCATAGATTTATTCTTAAAACATGCACACTTTTAATATGTATGTGTATAACTATTTAGTATTTTAAATTAAAATAAATAAAAGTATTTAAATATTCATATTGCGTTTAATTGATTTTATTAAAAGATAGTTGCAAATGCACATGCTTATGTAATTAACAACTTTGAGGTACAATGTGGTGGCAAAGAGCCCTTGAGGTTTACCAGTTTCGTGTATCTAAGAGTCCGCAATAAATTTCATCACTTTTTTTAGATCCCTTTTGTAAGGGCATATACATAAGAAGTTACTAGTGTTGGCAAGGGTAATCCTTGATAGTCAAAGGGAATGAACTTTGAATCAGTTCTCCAGCGCTAGGTTTTTCAACCTAGATCTAGGTTTGTTTTACCTCGACTAGATTTCTAGGTTTTTTATTTAAAAAATAGTCATAATCTAGGTTTTTTTAAATTTTTTTTTTTTTTAAAATAGTTAATATTCAGTGTGTGTGAAACAAAATAATTTAATATATATATGCAATTAACATTCTAAATAATTCGAATTTTTCAAAAATAAAAATAAGCAGTATGTAGCAACAGTATTTTTAGCCACTTTTTGATGTTCCATTATTATATCTATCATAATCTATGTCTATGGCCATGGCTCTATGCTACTAAATTCGAAAGATGGCGCCATATGTCTGTACAATTCTGGTAGAGCACCAGCTCGATGGTGCTTATGCGCACTAATTTTATAAATACAAGATAAAGCAACTTGACTGAGCAAAAATATTCAATTTTATTAGACTATTAGAGGCTCTAAAATTTTCTTCTGTCGGCGATGAGAGAATAAACTCTCAAGTATATACCGTATTGAGTATAGGCTAAAGATAATCTAATACAAGACTCAGATAGTGAGCTATTCCAAGAATGCTGATAAGATTGCCAAAGGATTTATAAAGATAATTACATAAATTTAAACTTAATAAGTGATAAATAAATTCAAATGTAAGTATAATTTACAAATAGTTATGTAGAATATATTAATAAATGCCAATGCCAAAACGATTTTGGGGAAGGATGGAATGTAGTCATACTTTTGTGAGATTTGTGACAAGGGAGAGGGGACTGTTTAAGAACTTTGACGTCACTTAAAAAATGCGCAACTTTAAATGAAAGCTCCACTTTAATATTTGATTCCTAACTATTTAGTGACGTTTTAAATGGCCTCACAATCTTTACGCTATTGGATTGCATCATTACACTTACACTGAATACATACTTGAATAATACTTGAGAATAAAAATTATTTGAGACATGCTCTGTTTGAAATAAGGGGCCGTCCATAAATGACGTCACGCGATTTTTGACCCCCTCCCCCTACGTCACGCGTCGTCACAAAATCGTAGACCCCCCCCTCCAAAAGAACGTCACAAAACTTTGNACACTTTATTTTCAAAAAAAGTGTTTCAAATCACTTTTTTTGTCATTTAAGTATTCATTTAATGTATTTCTACAATGTAATATTGTAACACGCGTGAAGCTAAGTAAAAGACATTAAATAAATTGTAAGCCAGTGATTCTCAAACTTTTACATATCAGACGACCGCAAAGAATTTTTCCATTTCACCAGGTATTCTTTTGCCCGTTTGACATGATTTTCTCTGTACTGATTTGATAGCAAAATGAGGCCCTACAAAACTTAAAGCCCTATAAGATTAAGTATGAATTCAGATTGTCTTATTTATTATATTTTTAAAATAAATGTTAAGTTTCCAAGGCATTGCAAGACAGCTAATGAACAATGCAGCGGTAATGTCAAAAACCATTCGATGTGATTAACCTTCATTATTAAGCTCGTGAATATAACTGTTGATGTTACAAGAATCATTGCATTGTTGACAGACCTAGAATAGAAAGATACAAGTAAGACAATTCCTCCAATTGATTTCAATCTTTTAATGACAGTTTTCCTACTAAGTATATGCACATCAAAGGCATTTGATCTAAAATTATCACATTGGTATCACGTCTCATGTTTTCTAAAAAAATTATTAGGTATGCGCTGGAAGAGGAAATCGGAAAATAGCCAATACTGTACGAACCCCACATTTGTGCAGGAAAGTAGAGGGCCATCTTGTAAATACAGTAATTCCTGCAAGTTGAGGACTAAAAAATTGCTATAGCATTATAAAAATATCCAATCTTATCATAACTTTTTACTCCGAAGCTCACAGGTTTGTTTGTTTTGTTGTTGTTTTTTCAATTCTTTTCTCATCAGGATTTCACGTACGTCACACTAGAGTTGTAAGTATAATGTCACCAATGGACGAGGAGTGTTTAAATTGTTGCATCCTCTTGTGGAATTTATAAACTAATGAAAAATACATGGCTACCGCTATCGGCCTGTTAAACCAAGTGGTCTGTTAACAGCGATAAATTATCTCATTTGGGGTAAAAAGGGAACTCTTGGGGGTAATGCTGAATCATAATCATTATGGGGATAAACGGCCGTGAAAAAAACGAAATGTGTTAACAACATTAGATTATATTTTATTTTAATTCCTACAAATTAAGCATTGACTATAAATCATTACTGTTAACTTCTTTGTTTAAAAAATATTTTAAAATAATATTTTAAAAATGTATTTTATAAAAAAATGGCTCAATTGACTGACGGGCATCCCTTAAGAAAGAGGACGGCTAACAGGGGTAAATTAACTCATCTTGGGCTTGGGTCAAAAGGGAATTTTTGGGAGTAATGCAGACTAATTTGGGACATATAACATCCACTCCACTCCACTAGATATTTTCAAATACGTCATGTGTACGTTTACGCTTGTAACATATGCCCACTATTGAACCGGTTCTTTCCAGAAAATGCAATTGTTAAATGTGTTATCTATGTAGATTTCTTAT
The DNA here is from genome assembly GCA_002072015.1 of Radix auricularia. Classification (NCBI taxonomy): domain Eukaryota; kingdom Metazoa; phylum Mollusca; class Gastropoda; family Lymnaeidae; genus Radix; species Radix auricularia. Next base: position 1,114,597 of record MUZC01000645.1, on the reverse strand, counting down.
TTACGTACTATACGAAGACATCTAAATCCAACCTACTTTCATTTATGTTGACACAAGTGACAATAATCTTAATCAACATGACTGGACTTTATCAAGTATCCTTCCTGTCATATTTAGAATTAATGCCTTAAAAACTGAGTTCAGAAGAAAGTGATTTTGTGCTCCTCTTGAATTGCGATGTCAAGAATTTGATGCATTCAATAAAGTTAATAAATACTTTTGACTAATATTAAATGAACACATTAATCATTATATTTAGAATGGTCAGAGTCGTTTGACCAAAAACCAATCGAAAAATTATATCAGACTTAAAACGTTTTTAATTGTATCAAATAGATTTCCCTCCCCACCCACCCCCAAATGGATATTCCGTGTCGTTTTGACTTAAAATATCTACATATAATCCTATCAAGATCTTTTTTTAGACATGTGTCCTGTTTGTTAAATTATACAGTNGCGGTGGTCGAGTGGCAAGCGCGCTCGACTGTCGTTCCGATGGTCACGAGTTCGAATCCATGGGAAGCCAAGGACTTGTTCCCGGGGCCTAGGGCGTCCCCGAGTTCCACCCAGCTCCAAATGGGTGAAAAGTGGCGGGGCAATGCAAGGAACCCTTAGCCGTGGCATGTGAACGCTGCATCACTTGCCAAAAAAAAACAACTGCTGGAAAAATAAAAAAAAAACAAAATATAAAAGCTTTTATTCTTAGACCAAAATAAACTGAAAATAAACAACTGAATCCTGTTCAACACAAAATGTTAAAACTTAGCAGAGTTATGATGCAGGGCTTGAGTGTGTCTCAAAATTCTTCACTTAGTATTAGTCTGTGTCACTTAAGTAATTAAAACAGAACAACAAAATAAGAACACAAAAACATCTCTATATGAAATGACTCAAGTCATTGTTTTATTATCAAGCTAATTAATCAACAAATACTTTTGAACGATACAACCGAATGTGGAGGCACATGGGATTGAAACTTCTTTCACCAAAATTTAATTTTTTTTTTCGGAGTTTTATTGTGATTATAATTTGGAAAATAAACCCAAACAGACTTGATCTTAATCCTGGCCATTTTTCTTAGGCTTCACTGATATGCTGACAATGTTAGGTAGGGACCACAAAAAATATAAGCATGCCAATATTACAGGGAAAAAAAAACAATAACCCCACAAACAAGCACAAAGAAAAAACAATACTATTTTTAGGACACTGAGGCGAGGTAATCTTTGATCTCTGAGGGTGGGAGGCGACGGAATCCATTGACATCACAAATTCCTATTTCAATGTTGTCTTCTGTCATCTGACCTTCAAAACTTTCCTTGAGGGTCAAAATGGCAGTGTGTACAGCATCTTCAAGTTCAAGGTTGTCACTGTATCTAAAGGGAAGAATATAGTAGTATAATAGGAAATGATTAGTACAGAAATCTTGAACAAAATGTGACATTCTCAAATGTTCCCTGGGGTAAAATAATATTATCTTTTAATGTGCCATAAGGTTTTCGGAAAACATCCGCCTCAGTCCCATAAGAATTTCCCGAATTGCGATCAACTTGTTATGAAATTAAAAGAATTGCATAAAATCCATTTATATTATTATTGTCATACTGACTTGAGTTAAATACTATATTTACCGGTAGTTTAGTACTACTATTTTTGTAATAAAGTCTAGGAAAATCGCATATTCAAAAAAAAAAAAGAAAAAAAAAAGAAGTAAAAACTACAAATTTTTTTTCGTGAATCTAGCGATAACACTAGCGCGGGCAACGGCCGCCATTTGCCGAAAGTCCAATACATCATTTTTCAAGCATTGAAGAGCTTTTACTTTCCGTGATCTCATTTCTAACGAGAGTGCTATCTAGGGACACGGTCAGGGACACATTACAACGCTTTGGCACATTGAGTTAATGTGCCGTAAGAATTTCAGAAATTGCAATTAACCGGTTAGGAAATTAAAAAAATTGTGTAAAATCCATTTATAATTTTATTGTCATACTGACTTCATCTTTTAGGATAAGAATAGTTATTTTATGTATAAAGTAGGACCCTTTTAAAACTATTTTTACCTATAGTTTAGTACTATTATTTTAGTATTAAAGCATAGCAAAATCGCATCTTCGAGAAAAAAAAACATAAAAGCTTCCAAAAACTTTCCGAACCGAGCGATACCCTTAGCGAGGGAAACGGCTGCCATTGCCGGAAGTCGAAATCATAGTTTTTCACGCACTGAATAGTTTTTATTTTCTGTAATTTCGTTTCTAAAGAGAGTTCTATCAAGGCGCGCATTATAGCGCTTTGGTAAAAAAGATAAATCGCGCATTATCGCGCTTTGGCACATTAAGAGTTATCTTCCGAAAAAACTAGTAGAAAAAGGACATGTTTATTACAAATTTAAAAAATTTTAATAAGGAAACTAAGACATAAAAGATCAAGCAGTTTAATAGACCGAATCTGATCCACAAGAAACAAATATTTTAATTTCATGAAATTTTTAAATATCGACTGAATTAAGACAAGTCTAGACAAACCCAAGAATTGTTTCTAAAGATCCAACCATATATTTAAGGGTTAAATTCCCGTACTAATGCAGGGTTTTTTCAAAGAATTTAAAAAAAAACAAAAAAACTCTCACCTTTTTTCTAAGAAAGTCTTTCCATTCACATGATTCCTACCCATGGCTGTGGCTTTCCAAGCAAAGTGTGCACCCTAGAAATTGATAGAACAAAAGTGATAGCGAAAACTGGTCACAAGTGAGAAGAAATAAATTAAAGACCTTTAATAATTGGTTGTGGATACAGTTCTTTCATGCATAGACATAGGCATGAAAATGGTGCATGAGTGTAACTATGAACTTTTGGTTTTGGTTAGCAGTTTGAGACAGTGTGTGATAATGTTATAAGCAAGCAAGTGAAAAGGTATTTAAAGATTGAAGATACAAATAGGGCCAGAGAGATAACAAAAATAATAGTAATCAGACTTCTAATAGGTTAAATTTCACAGGTGAAAAGATATATATAGAAAAGAGACTCAATGCTTTAATTAGGTAATATTAGAAAGCCATTTTTATACCAAAGGCACTTATTTACAAGTCGCTTTATATCTAAAACAGAAAAGAATTACTTTAAAAATGTCTATAAATGAGAAATTTAGGGTCAAAACATTAGTGCTCCACATTATGAGTCCACAGTCAGCTTTTTCTGATTGTGATCAAAGAAATGATATGCAGTAATACCTCGTGGTATGAGTTTAATGCGTTCCGTCACCTGGTTCGAATCTCAAATAATTTTCCCCATTGAAATGTCATTAATTTCTTCTTTTTGTTATGCAATTTTTTGTTTCAACTTGATAGCTGTTATGGTTGGTGAGAAATTGACAAAATACTGCTATTTTTTCGTTTTTTAAAAATTATTTTCTATGAAATCCAGTACACCTTTTCGGTATTTTTTTTTGCCCTTGCACAAACTTGAGACCTCCTTAACATATTTGCAAAAGACCCAAACCCTCAATATCGTATGGGACAGTGCAAGTTGCAGGATCAAGCTCTACAGACATTTCAAATATATAAACGCAATTTTTCCAAGGGAAATTGCATTGAAAAGCCCAATTTCTCCATTCTTATTTTCAACCTGATCTACAAGTCTTACCGAGGGATCACATTGATAGAGATAGGGTTTTCCCTCATCATGATTCCATCCAGCCAACAAGAGAGACACACCAAATGGCCGCACACCTCTAAAATAGTAATACAAAAAAAACAAGTTTTATAAATACACACAACAAAAGACTAGGACCAATAGAACTATCCTCAATTAAAAATCACAAGTTATAACTTGGTATAAAAGATGCATTTTGCTGCTACAGAATCTGAAAGGCACAGTGACGTCTCAAAAGATACTATAACAAATTTAATTATATACTGAGTACTTGTTACAATTTTTTAAATGCCAGTTTAATGTATATTATAGAACTTAACACTTTTATCAGTATAATTGACATGTATTGGTTACATCAAAAGTTTGGAGAAATGTTATTCACTCTCTTTCCAGAACTGAATTTGGAAAACAATACCAGCAGATTTCTGAACCATTTTAAAAACAGGTAAAGTTTGATGGCTTTTAGTTAATTGAAACAATCTTTAAAAAATTATTTTGACCAAAATTATAAACTGCATTTTCAAAAATTTTTGTTACGTAACTGTTAATAACTAAATTCAAATATCTCTTTGTCAATTTTTAAGTCGTTATTGCTTTGTGTTTTAATTAATAACATTAATGATACACAAAACTTGAGTTGAGGAATATTAAATATATCATAATTCTTTAAAAAAGAACACAAAAAAATAATTTGTTTTTGTCAAAGAGAATTTCAGAAAATGATAACGTTTTTAATATTTATAATCCATTTTCTTAAATGTTATATGATTGAATTTTAGAAATATTTTTATCATCCAAAAAAGTGGCAGAAACAGTAACTTATTTCATTGCATTTTGGAGTTACTTTATTTTGTTCTGGTTTCTTTTTAGAAACCAGCATTAGCAGTTGGCTAGTGGCTACCAGTATTACTGGCCTGTATGGTCTTTTTCAAGCTTTGGTGAGGAAAAAAAAAAGGAAAATATCTCATGCGTTTGGCCTAAAATGGCTCCATTATTGCCTTGACATTATAAAAATCTATTCCTGCACAAACCTTTAGTATCAATTTTTTATACTTTGGGTGTAATCATTAATTAATCACCCGCTTCTGTACAACACCAAATTATCGATCCAAAAGCAGTCAGCATATCGTTTATGTACTGACTGAAGCTGAACACCTAAGAACACCTAAAGCCGACCATGATTTATTTACACTACCCTGTCCTCTACTTGTGAGGTGAGGAGTGTTGTCCCTTGTCTGACATGACTCAGAAAGGGTCATTAATGTTATTCTCACAGACTGACTTTCTAGACACTTACCCTGACTGAGTGAACTCCTGCATAACATTTGCTACTTTTTGAACTAATTGATCTACTGGAATCTGTTCCTGGTATGTGAGAAAGTACTGTGAGGCCAACTTCCTTGCTCGTCGTGTTAAAACCCTAGAGACAGTATATAGATTTGGATTTCATTAAATATATTGAATAGTTCAGGCGTTGATAATTATATTATAGGGGGATGGCTAATGTGGCAGGCCACACAAATCAAAACAGTAACTGACAAAGAAAAATAAAAGATATAAATATTACTGATTTATTTAGTATATTAACAGTACCATAAGTTAAAATTTAATAATAATAATAATAATAGAGCACTCTCATCTTATAGTAATTCATAAATCCTTAAAATTATCCTTAAATTCATAAAACTTTATGTAACAATGTCAAGCCATGAATGTTTATCCACCAAAGAGTGCTAGCCTGATGGAGTAATATCAATGCAACCTATTGACAGTCCTCCGAAACCAGATCTTCCCTTTTACAAGTCTTAGAGGCAATTGTAACCATCTGACCCGTATCATGTATAAACTAATTGATGACGCTTGAAGATAGGTTGGCAAAAAACATGTAAACACCACACATCTAATATCCTGCTGATCGCTTGCTATCTACTTATTGACAATAACTTAGGATAAAAATAGAGTTTAAATTAAATATTTAAAACTTGTAATACCTGAAATCTGGTCCCATACCACTGTACACCATACCAATGCCACGAGTAACTGGCTCAATCTTGTGTATACTGTGCTCATCATATAAAACAGACTTTTGTTTCTTCTCTGTAGCTAACACAACACCATTGGTAGCTGGATAAAAATACAAATAAATATTTAATTTCAAAATAAGGTAAAAACATGTAACTCAATGACATTTGTATGTTGCATTATTCAGCCATTAAAATTTAAAAATAGTAAATATAGATTCACACTTTGAGATTAATGAAGGGAAATCAATTTAATTACCAATACAATCTGTAATGATGGTATATTAAACTTTTAAAAATCTTTTACTCCAACCACTATGTTGAAGTTGACATTTTTAATTTTAGCATATTAATAACAATATTTGATTTTAAATTTAATGCTAGCTTGGAGAATTTCCATTATTGATATCTATAAATTGATTCAACTCAGTGGAGAAATTTATTTCAAAAGTTTTAATTCAACAAATAGTGTTGTTCACATCAAGATAAACGTATCATCTGGTTCAGTTTTAAAAAAAAAAACAATGAAATCAAACATTCACAAAATATTAGAAACCCAAGGAAGAGAATCTTCCATTAATTTTAATAACCAACATAGAATTAGCTAATGTGGCTATGACAAGGACCTTTCTGCTACACCCATCAAGAGACAGTGAGTTGAGCGAGACAAGTGACATCAGTTAAAAATAGTTAACACGAATGTCTTTTATGAATAGCCTTTAATATTCTTTTTTTTACTGTACCTTTGATACCCACAGATGGAGCACCTGCTCCAACAGCTGCCAAAGCATATTCAATTTGTACCAACTTCCCTGAGGGACTAAAAATAAAATATTCATTAGGATTTTGAGCAATTTCATGCAGGTGAGAGGGATTTCCCCTGGTGAAGAAAAATGATCTCACAATTCCATGTAAGTCTTATTAATTTTTAAGGCATTTTTTTGTCTCTCAATAATAAATATTTTGAGCTTGAAGCAACCATTTTAAAAATTCATCACCCTACTTGCCGGGTTGTCACAGTAAGATGTCAAATGAAGTTTTCTCACTTACTAACAAAATAAGAATCAAACATCTAGTAACAAAATAAAAAATGAAATTTTCATTTAAGTATTTTTGATCTTTTAAGAACATTAAAATAGGTGGATAATACTTTTTAAAAAATTACTTTAGTCAGTCAATTTATTTTAGCATGGGTCATTCCAGGTTTAAAATAGCTGGCAAGCAGGGCACTAAATAAACTAAAGGGATGAATTGCAACAGGATTATGTATCATAGAAAACCAAACAATGACTTTGAAATTAATAAGACTTACAATTTAGTGCTGTAATGGCTAAAATGCAACATAAAATAAGGCATTTAAGGACCCATTCAATAAATTAAAAAGTAATTTCTCACAAGAAAATAAATTTTGCGGTGAAATAATATATCTGTAGAAACTGGAGGATTATCGGCCGGTGATCCTTGATACAGAAATAACCATACTATTTAGTAAGCAAATGAAATGGAGTTCCATTTAGGCCTTGCCTTAAAGGCATATGGGCACTAAGCCTATAAATATTATCGTATATACCGTATATACTCGAGTATAAGCCGACCCGAGTATAAGCCGAGACCCCTAATTTTACCACAAAAAACTGGGAAAAAGTATTAACTCGAGTATAAGCCTAGGGTGGGAAATGCCAAATGCAGCAGCTACTGGTAAATTTCAAAAATAATAGATACCAATAAAATTACATTAAAACACATATGTACTCTGAAAAGGAATGCCATACCATAGCGATTTAATTCTCAAAATATACTGTACGCCCTAGTTATAGTTCTTAAAAGAGGTCAATATACAGTAAAAACTGTATGCGATGCACCCCACGAACTAGCTAATCTCTATTCTTCTTCCGGTCTTATTCAAGAACCTCACTCTATTAATTAATTCTCACAATGACTATCAAGAGTTATTTCCATTATTACATACATTTTCTGGGGTCTTTTTTTTTTCTTCACTCGAGTATAAGCCGAGGGGGTGCTTTTTCAGCACAAAAAATGTGCTGAAAAAGTCGGCTTATACTCGAGTATATACGGTACTCGTTCTATACCACTTTCATTTATAAACCCCACTCTTTTGGAAGAGAAAAGTATTGAAATTTTGTAACCCGCTTGCAAGCTGATCCCCAAAAATAATAGGACAGCGTAAACAAAATAGTAACCCTTTTTTGAACTACAAGCTAAATCAGTCATTATGATTGTTTACTTTGTACTACCTACCTATCTCTGTCTTTGAGATCTTTGTCACTGGTATTTATAAAAAAACGAAGTGTCAGCTGCTACGACAAAGTAACAGCAGACAACTCAACGAGGCTTGGCTAGTGCTACGACATGTCATAACACTTGCAACATCCCTTTGAGTTGTCAGCTGTTATGACTGTTCCTAAATAAATGCTGTATTTTAATTATGATAATACTAATGCTTTAATACTAAACAATAGTTCTCATAATCAAATTTTATGATTACTATGTAAGCTGATCAATAAATTTTAAAGGGAAAAAAAACTTGATTGGTGTAAACTTAATGACAAACATTTATAATTTTAAAAAATCGATAATTGACATGATCTTCAGTAGACGAAGTGATAGTTCTATGCGTCCGATATTAAATCCGGTAGTGGGATTGAATCCCCGTCCCATACAGTTTTAAAAAGTTTGTGTGTGTTTGTTAAACCAATCGCATTGAATGCGCTGGTGACTGTAATTTTTGTTCATTTTATTTTGAAAAGCAGATTTGTTGATTAAATCTTTGATAATAGTACCAATATTTTTTTGCTGAAAGGAAGTTTCTGATACTATAAAACTATTACTGATATGTTTACAAGTTCCAGATCATGATCTACATAGACATTAACACATATGAATATGACTCACGACAAAATGAACTGTCCTTTTAAAAGTGTAAAAAAAAAATTTAATAACCCCTCTTCAACCTTCTGCTTTGACTAACAATTGTAAATTTTAACCAATAGTTAAATAAATTTTGCATATGGCCAACTTTTATGAATGAAACAATGAGAACAAAACAATAATAATTAGTTTAATAGAGTGAAAATGAGGTTGAGTGATGAAAATGAATGGAATGGTTTCAAATGACTGGGGCTGCAGTGGTCGAGTGGCAAGCACGCTCGACTGGCGTTCCGATGATCAGGAGTTTGAATCCATGGGAAGCCAAGGACTTGTCCCTGAGTTCCACCCAGCTCCAAATGGGTGAAAGCGGCGGGGTAATTAATGCGTGGAACCCTTAGCCCTGGCATGTGAACGCTGCATCACTTGTCAAAAAAACAACTGCTGCCTTGCAGATGGTCTTGGCTGACCAAAGGCTATGGAAGCAAATCCAGAAAATACAGCAGGCTGAAGTAGGAGACAATTGGCGCAAAACTCATTATTCAATTTTGAGAATGAAGAAGAAGTTTCAAATGACTGGTCTGCACACAAAACGAGTGTTTTAGAGTCCCGCGGTTGTACGCAAAACTTTGCTATCTGGAGTCTAAAGCATTTTCATTTACGGTATGCTAAATTTTAATACTTGGCATCGGCATCACTTACACAAGTATAGCAAAATCGGCTGATATCATTGGTATGCCAATATTAATTTAAATCCGTTAGTTAAATTTAGATTTTAGAATTAATAAATAAGACCAGATCTATTAATAATTAATGTCGTATTATTTGCGTATAAAATATAAAGATGAGTTTGTTAGGATATTATAGTTATAGCGACTAAGACTAGAGACTAGTCGTAGCAGCAGTTGCATATGTCTTAGCGCTAGCAAAAACCCGTCAAATCATCTGCTGTAATGAAAATATCATAGCAGCAGTTTGCTGGCTAGCGCTATGACATGAAACAACATCCTATAAAAAAAATAATTTGGTAAACAGTGGCTAAAGAATACTAAAGAACATACATAAAACCTTGGGCTAACCAAAATTTGTTGTTGAAAACAAAGTTTGTAAAACAATTTATTAAAACATTAAAAACAAATAATAAAATGACTATTTAATGTAAGTGCAGATGTTTAAATTTAAAAACATTTTAAAGCTTCTGGTAGAGCAGTCGAATCTTGAAGAATTAAATGTAGAAATGGACTTTGAATGTAGGATGTGGCTAGCGCTATTGTCGTAGCAGCAGACGACCCATTCAGATGTTGCTTGCGTTACGACATCTTATCTTATCTTGTATGTTACAGACGCTCCTTCTGTATAGAAGATTATTGCGTCCTACGTATTTCTATGGTTTGTGTTTAGTCCTGTATTCTTACTAGAGTTTTAAAAGATGATAAAGTGGTGGCTTTCCTGGTTTCTTCAGGCAACCCATTCCACGCCCGAATACCGGACGGAAAGAAAGAAAACTTGTATGTGTTTGTTCTTGTACTTGTATATGGAATAAGAAAGGTGTTTTTGTCTTTATGTCTATTTGAGGGTTGTATTAGGTTATCTTTGTGTTGTATTTCTAAATTAGAATTAATTGCCTTATGTATAATTACTAATTTACTCTTGGTTCTTCTATCCTCTAGTGTTTCAAGGTTTAATGATTTAACTAATGGTGTTACTCTTGTCAGTTATGAATATTCTCCAGTAATGAATCTGGCAGCTCTTTTTTGTATTTGTTCTAACTTATCAATATTTTCTTTGGTGGATGGGTCCCATACNTAGCATTTTAGTTTTATATCTTTGTTACATTTGTAAAAGTTTCTTTTTATAAAGCCTAAGGTTTTGTTTGATTTTTTAATAACTTCATTGACATGGGGATTCCAAGATAGTTTCTCATTTATTATGACTCCTAAGTATTTCGCATCTTTAGTTTGGGTTAGTTCTTTTCCATGAATGAAATATTTTGAATTTATTTGTTTCTTTTTCTTTGTTACTCTTAGCAGTTGACATTTTTCTGGGTGGAAGGACATACTCCAGTTAGTTTCCCATTTTATTAATTCATCTAAGTCTTTTTGTAAAATTTTGCTATCTTGTTCTGACTTGATTGTTCTATAGATTATACAATCATCAGCAAATAACCTAACTTTAGTTCCTGTTGAGATATTGTTGGGTAAGTCATTTATATAAATTAAAAATAGTAAGGGACCTAGGACAGTTCCTTGTGGAACTCCTGAGTTAACCTTTATTGGTGTAGATTTAGAACCATTAATTATTACAGTTTGCTCCCTACCCAATAGGAAATCTTGGATCCAGTGATGTAAGGGACCTGAGATTCCAAAGTATTTAAGTTTTTTGAGTAAACTAAGGTGGTGAACTTTGTCGAATGCTTTTGAGAAGTCTAGTAATATTGTATCTATTTGATCATTATTATCTAAGCCTTTTGATAGATCATCTATTAGGCCTATCAATTGTGTTTCACATGATCTGTTCTTTCTAAAGCCATGTTGGTGTGGGCATAGGGCATTATATTTGTCAAGGTGGTTAACTATTCTGCTATATATTATGTGTTCCAGTAATTTACATGTGATACTAGTAAGTGATACAGGTCTGTAATTACCAGGGTCTGACTTATCACCTTTCTTAAAGAGCGGCGTTACATAGGCTGATTTCCAATCCTCTGGCACTTTGCCCTGGTTTAGAGAGGCTTGAAAAAGAACTACAAGGATTGGGGACAGTTCATTGCTTAATTCTTTTAATAACCTGGCAGGTAATTCATCTGGGCCAGTAGCTTTGTTTATTTTTAAGTCGTAGCACTAGTCAGGAAACTAGTGCTACGACATGTCATAACAGCAGACGATCCGGCGGGATGTTGCTAGCATTACGACAAGATTGTCGTAACAGCAGACGACCCGGTCGGATGTTGCTAGCGTTACGACATGTCATATCGCTAGTCAGGAAACTAGTGCTATGACTGGTTTTAGTCACTCTTTGCAGTAAACACCTGGAAAGAATTAAATCTCAACAAACTCTTCTTTATATTTTATACGCATATACATTATAATACAACATTATTTGAGTGTGTATTAATATTATTTAAATGGATCTAATTTTAATATCGGTCTACCGATTATAAATATATAAGCTATTCTGCTATACTATAGTATACTTGTGTAAGTGATGCCGATGCATTAAAATTTAGTATACCGTAAAAAGCCAAAGCCTAAAGCCATAAAAAGAAAATCCTCAAGCAACTGTTTCGCGCATAATCGCAAGAATGTAGGCCTAAAATAATTCGTTTCGTGTGGAATAATAAAATGTGCCGTGTGCAGACTTGTCGCAGGAAACCATTCCATTCATCCTTCTACCCCATTTTCACTCTATTACTATTTAAGGGAAGGGGGGGGGGCAGGTAATAATAACAGCACAGGACTCCTTGTTTACTCGCCTTTTTTCCCCATTACTTTGTGCTGCTGTTTGTGCCCGTTTTCTCAGCCCCCCTCTCTTTGCACTATTAATGACGAGCAAGTCTGCGGGGGCATGAAGCGCTATGCCTTCTTTGTCTGACAATGGCTTCAAATCCTGCTTCCCCCGCTTGCGTTCAGCACTTTTTCGCGATGCCTTCAATTCAGAGAATTTTTCAAAAATATCTTCCAAACAATTTAGTAACAGTGGTGGTTTATAGTCATTTTTTGAACTCACTCCTTACCTTTTTCATTGGTGATGCCGACTGAGTGTCAACTCGCGTTTCAAAAGAAAAAAAAATAGTATTAGCATAATTAAATACAGCTTTAGTTGTAACTGTAAGTAAGCACATAACACATTTTTACGACTGTCGTAGCAGCAGGCGACGCGACCGGATGGGCTGACTCTAGCATATATGGATTGGCTAGTGTTACGACTAGTCTAAATATTTTTATTTCAACAGATTTAGTCAACGTATCTGCTTTTCAGAATAATAACAAAAATTATGAGCATACTCATGATTTTTTTTTTTTAAAAAAAATAAATTAAAAAAAAAAATACATGATGGCCGCGGGATTCGATCACGCTATTGATAGTGTCATAACATTTTCGAAGCATCCGGACTATCACTTGATCTAGCGAAGCTAATGAGAAAGTATAATTTTTTAAAGAATTTTTTTTCATTTAATGGCTCAATCTAGATTTTTTTAAAACCTTTAAAATTCATTAATAAGCTTATCTAGAGATCATGATATTTCATTTATAGTTCAGTTATTAGTAATAGTAATAGCATAATGGAAATACAGAAAATTGTTTACGACATGTCGTAACTTATTAACGGCAGACAGCCCGCACGCATGTTGTTGGCGTTACGACATGTCGTAGCACCAGCCACATCCGCGCGGGTTGTCTGCCGTTTCTTTGTTGTAGCAGTAGACACTCTGTTGATTTAAATCATCTACAATCTACAATAACACGACAACACCGATATTCAATGCATATGCAGAAATAACCTATGATCCGCTCATAAGCCAACCGCCCAAATTTCCCCCATTGATTTTGTTAACAAAAAGGTCGGGTTTAGGCAGTGGCTATTGAGACGCTAAATACATATTTAAATGTAACAGTGTGTTTTTCATGTGGAATTTATTGAAAAAATACAATAGAAGTAATAGAAAGTTCTAATTTTATTGTCTTCAATAATGCATGAAGGGGCCGTCCATGCATAACGTCACGCGCTTGTGGGTGGGGGCGGAGAAGGGTAACGCATTAGTGAGGACGTAAGACAAGGGGGTGTGGCGACGTTTAAGAAATCAAAATGTGCTACTTGAAATAAAAAAGTTCCACTTGATTGCTCACAATTTAGTTACATTTTCAATGGCTTCACGAGTGTTAACGATATTTGACTTAGAGTGAAGACTTGAACTAAATACATATTACATATTTCTATGACAAAACTGTTAATTAAAACATGGTAATTTTTATTTTTATTTTTTTTGGGGGGGGGGGGG